>SEYY01024004.1:72500-75000 GCA_009176605.1 Armadillidium nasatum | reverse complement strand
TGGTCCTCAAGGGCATCACTTTAAAGGAGATCTTTACTAATTCTGATTTTGAAGCCATTGTACCCGATTCACTTTCAAATGACCTTTTGTTTTTCTTTTCTTTAGAAACCGTTTTTTATATTTTGTTTTTAATGTATTAATATTTATAATAAAAAATGAAGAATGAAAACGAGCATTAATTATCCATCAAATTATCTAATAGTTTATTATTAAAATTACAATTATTTCACACTACAGTTATAAAACTCTCTATCTATCTCCTATCTATCAATGCACACACAAACATAATATATATATATATATATATATATATATATATATATATATATATATATATATATATATATATATATATATATATATATATATATATATATATATATATATATATATATAATATATAAATATATAGTTCATCCTTTCTCTGTCCAATCTCTGACCCAGGCTTAACCGCTATGCTCTGTCCTACATGTATCTACTGGTAAAGTCTGGAACACACTCCCTTTATCTGTTTCCGCAACTCCCTTATAACTTGCACACTTTCAAGCGCCATGTATTCGTGACATGTCGGTGTTTAAGTTTGATTAGGTTCCGGTATTACCCCAACTCTGGTAGAATTTTGGATAAGCCTCTGGCCTTTGGCCACCAGAGGTGATATTAATAAAAAAATAAAAATAAAAAATAAAAATAAAATTATTAATAAATAATTAAATTAAAAAAAAAAAAAATAAAAAACAAATATAATTTAATTATACTAATATATATATAATATATATATATATATATATATAATATAAATATATATATATATATTATATATATATATATATATATATATATATATATATATATATATATATATATATATATATATATATATATATATATATATATATATATATATAATATATATATATATATATATATATATATATATATATATATATATATATATATATATATATATATATATATATATATATATATATATATATATATATATATATATATATATATATATATATATATATATATATATATATATATATATATATATATATATATATATATATATATATATATATATATATATATATATATATATATATATATATATATATATATATATATATATATATATATATATATATATATATATATATATATATATATATATATATATATATATATATATATATATATATATATATATATATATATATATTATATATATTAAATATATATATATATACTTCTTTCCTAAATTATGGTATTAAAATGGGAAAAACTTTTCTAATGTCATCAGAATTATCGAAATTAATCTTATATGGAGAAAACTTTGAAATTAAAAAAATGTTCCAGATTTTATAAAACTAATCTGAAATACAATAATAGATTCTTTCAAGTATTTCATGATGCATAAATTTAGGATTTAAAATTTTTTATCACATATTTTAAATCAGTAAAGGTTTCAAAATCATTATAAAGTGTTGAAAATTGCGTTTAAAAATTTTTCTAATATATTTATTTATTATTTTATTTATTTGGTATTATTTAGTATTTATTTTGGTATAATAATTATTTGATTTCTTTGCTACTAAATTCGTTAAAATAGTAAAATGACAAGGTTGAAAACAAGGAAAAAATTCGTTACAATAAAACTCTTTCAAATCGTTTCCTCATTTCGGTATTTAAAATATGTCAAAGGAAGCTGATAAAAAAAAAACAACAACATTTTTTAGACTTTACAAACCGAGTTCATGAAGGAATGGGCGTAGCGAGAGTTTGTGTCAGAGAGTTGAACAGAGAAAAGATGAAAAAAAGAAGGAGAATCAATTACATAACTTCTCAATGGAGAAGTTATATGATTATGTGTTCTGAAGAGCAACACCTTTCATAATAGAAATAATATAAGTTGAGTTTGCAACTGGAGAAATACTGAATAGTTTCAGCGAGTGAGAGAGAAAGATAATGAAGCGAAAGGACCTAGACTCCACAGTTTTATGATGAACCTTCTGACTGAAATCATTCCCAGTTATGTAGTTCTTTGATGACTATTTCAGATAGAAGGACTTTTAAAAAGAAATATATAAAAAAATGAGACAGTATGTAACGGAGCTATAAGAGAACACTTTACTATTGATATATCTAAATGATCAACTGTGGAGACCTACAAGATTCACTATGGAACTTAAATCAGAGATAAACAAAGAAGTGGAAAATCAAAGTTTTGTAGCAGATTTAATCGAAAGTTTTCAAAATATCCAAGAAAAACTGTAAAAGATCGACCGACATGCTGAAGATCAGAGAATGAAGTGTCAGGGAGAAGATTAAGAATAATCACCAGTGGAGCTAAGAGCACCAGTAGAACTTTCTTCAGAGAATCTACCTATCTACGACCTAACATGTGAATAAAAGTTTTTAGAATTTCCAATATTCTTGTTAAAATGAAGAAAATAGAAATGTCTTAAACTAAAATTCTAAAGCTTAATTAAAAAAC
>SEYY01024004.1:60000-62500 GCA_009176605.1 Armadillidium nasatum | reverse complement strand
ATTCAGTCGGACTGAACCGCAAAGAAAATGATCAGGAAAGAAAGTGAGGTGAACGCAGCGGTTTTGCAAACTCAGGCAACTTCCTGATACCGTTTTGGGAGGGTTCACGGGGCCTCCTGCGGGGGCCCCTTCCCCAGACTTGAGGCCAATTTCAATGGGTTGAACCCCCCAAAATGGTGTCAGGAAAGAGCATGAGGTCAATTTGAGCAAAGTGATTTGCATTGCAAATCAAAATCCCGTTCTGGCTTAGGTTGCCAGATTTTCGAAATCTGGCATCTGCCGATGTCGCTATATATATATATACTTATATATATATATATATATATATATATATATATATATATATATATATATATATATATATATATATATATATATATATATATATATATATATATATATATATATATATTAAAGCTGGTGCAGACAGCGTTATTGGCTTTGGCCATCCTTTACTCAGTTTCTGCTGAGGAAGTAGATCAAACGGAGGTCGACACTGCCTCGGTTACCGGAGAAGTACAAAGCGAACAACCCGCAGAAGGATTTGCAGAAGAAAGTAAGCAATTAGCGGTATTTGCTGATGCTTCAGAATCAGATCTGGAACCTGCTGGAACAAGTACGTTGACTCCATATTCCTTTTATATATATATATATATATATATATATATATATATATATATATATATATATATATATATATATATATATATATATATATATATATATATATATATATATATATATATATATATATATATATATATATATATAAATTCCTACAGTTCACCATGGTAATTACCACCACCATAATAACCACCAAGATGGGTATGGCCGCAATTTCCACAATGACCACGGCCACAATGGTCTTCATGGCCAGTCTAACTTGGGCCACTTTCATGGTGCCCATCACGGTGATCATTTGAGAAGAGACAATACTGTAAGTCTAACTTTTAAATAATATTTAATTACTTTTGATAAATATAATGACTAAATTAAATGAACCTAAAACCTGAAATCTTTAGGATATATATATATATATATATATATATATATAATATATATATATATATATATATATATATATATATATATATATATATATATATATATATATATATATATATATATATATATATATATATATATATATATATATATAAAATGTAAATTTTATTATAATTTTCCCCTTCCCAAAAAGGGTTTCCACAATAATGGAGGACTTCCACCACAATAGTCACGATCACGGTAATCAACACCACAACAATTACCACCACGGCAATAAAGGTCATGATGGTCACAACGTCGGGTCATTAGGTCACAACTTGAAAGGAAGTAGAAATAAGGTATTTTATTTGATCATTTTCGGCAGTGAATATCTGTATGAGATCCTTATCGTTACTTATAAATTATTATTCTTTGAACAGTTCATATTAATATTATTATTATTATTATTATTATTATTATTATTATTATTATTATTATTATTATTATTATTATTATTATTATTATTATTATTATTATTATTATTATTATTATTATTATTATTATTATTATTATTATTATTATTATTATTATTAATATTATTATATTATTATTATTATTATTATTATTATTATTATTATTATTATTATTATTATTATTATTATTATTATTATTATTAGGGATTCAAGAACTCGTACCACAAAGAGGAATATGGTCATAACAGCGACTTTTATGATGACGATAGTTTCAAGAAGTTCCACAACGACCAACACAACCATAACAACCACTATGGATCCCAGAGAAGTGGTCTTGGACATGGAGGTCATCATGATGTAAGACAATTATCATTATTATTATTATTATTATTATTATTATTATTATTATTATTATTATTATTATTATTATTATTATTATTATTATTATTATTTAGTTTTTGAAGGAAAACATCATTGGTTTTGCATCATTTCTATGAGGCTTCAAATTTTTAACTTGATTTTAATTTCCCGAATTTTAGGGCGGAAACCACCACAATTCCTACAACAAGAAAGGATTAATTGATAACGGTCAACATTACAACAGCCACGGAGGAAAGCACGGTCACCATGGCAACCACAATCACTTTGGGCACGATTCCCACCACGGCCATAATAACAACCACGGTTTAGGATATGGGCATCACGGTCACGGACATGGAGGTTACGGTGGATACGGACTCGGTGGTGGTCTCGGGTATGGTGGTAAACTAGGAGGCATTGGACATGGTGGTTACGGACATGGTCTTCATGGAGGAGGAGGACTCGGGCATGGTGGAGGACTCGGGTATGGAGCAGGACTCGGGCATGGAGGGCGACTTTACCGAGGAGGTTTAGGTTACTAACAAACATTTGATGATGACCTTTCCTATTGTTCAAATGACGTCGGCAATTTTAATTTTACTTTTAAGTACTAAAATGCATCAGAAAAACAAGAAAAAAATTATTTATTAATTATTTATACAGGATTAATATTTATTAAACAT
>SEYY01024004.1:55000-57500 GCA_009176605.1 Armadillidium nasatum | reverse complement strand
ATAATATATATATATATATATATATATATATATATATATATATATATATATATATATTATATATATATATATATATATATATATATATATATATATATATATATATATATATATATATATATATATATATATATATATATATATATATATATATATATATATATATATATATATATATATATATATATATATATATATATATATATATATATATATATATATATATATATATATATATATATATATATATATATATATATATATATATATATATATATATATATATATATATATATATATATATATATATTCAGTAGTGTTTAAGTTTTCTAATAGAGTACTTGTAAGAGTGAGGTTAGCAGTTACATCTGAGGTCGTAAAACTAGACAAAGAAAGAATGAAACCCTATGGAAGAATGTGTCGCATTAGCTCTCTTCAAAGCATGAAGAATTTGACTAATGAGTTAGTGAGGGAGGAAGGAAGACGTAATAAGACGAAAAGTCCTAGACTCTACTTTTCCAAGAACAGCCGTGAGAAAGGAACTATTCCAGATGTGTGAAACGTAGGCTGTGCAAATGAGAACGACGCTCTAATAAAGAGCATGCAGGTGGGACAGTATAAAATTTTGAAGACTCCTCTGAACACCGACCCTCTTCGAAGTCTGTTTAATGAGGGAAGGAATGTAATCCTTACAAGAAAACTGTAGGAAAAAAACACTCAGACTATTAAGGACAGACGAAGGTTTGAGCTATTTTTTTTCGAAGACTTTATTGTCATGTGTAAGAGTGTATCTATGAGAAAAGGTGAAGAAACTAAGTTTTTTTGATGACTTGAAAACAACCGTGTTTTTTTAATAATGACTTGCTATTATCTAGTGCAAGAGATTTGACCATAGTATAGCTCACATTTAATCTATCTAATTGGGACATAAATTATTAAGGTTGTTTTCATTGTATTAAAAAATCAGTTTCATTTTCTATCTACTCTTTGTAATCTACACTATTAGCTTTTTTTAGAAATATTTATGTTCTTTTAACATGTATCTCGCACTCTACAAGAGTCTAAGAGGTAACAAATTCTGAGGAGTCCTCAGAACTTCGTCAACAGCCTTAACTTCCTTCTCGAAATAGTGACGTCTCGCGTTCCTTCATTGTTTATGTGCCTGATATTTGCAGTCCAATCACTCATAATGAACAAACTGAAATAATGGAATGAAAAATTTGTCATCACTTTAACTTTCTCTCTCTCTGATACTTCCCTGTCTTTTTTTTAACTGTTTATCCATTCATTTAAATTTCCAATATTATAATGAAAAAACCTCCTCAAACACATCCTGTCTCTATACTTTTTTAAACTCTGAACTTGACCTCAGTGTTCATTTTGTCACTATCTTCTTTTGATAAAAGAAGTTTGAAGCACTCTTCATTCTTTCCTCTTTTTTTTCAATCGCATTTGCTTATAATTACTTTAAAATACTCTTTGTAAAGTTCTCCTGTACTCTTTGAAACAAACTCTAACCTCAGCAGTAGAACGACAAAAGGTTTTTGAAATATAAATTATAGAGCATGAAGGTAATTCAACAAATTCGCTTAAAATAGTCAATGTCAGCCTGCCAATTTTTAAAGTCTGTTAATTTGGAAGGTGGAATGTAAGTACTTCTTAAAATATGCCAAGACTTTCGTACCTGTTTAGATGGGATTCCCAGACCTCCTAGAACTGTCGAAACTTAAATAACTGAGACACTAAGAGCACCCAGAACGGTTCGAATGGTTGCTCTTTTGCAAACTATAAGCGAAGTAATCAAGCGGGAAATGTGTCATTGTTTTAGGACCATCATTACAAGTAAGGTATATATTTGTATATTACAAACTGAGAAGATACAACTTCAACAATGTCCTTGTCTTTAACAGGAAAATGACAGTAGTCAAACTGCTACTATTTTTATTAGGAGGATGAAAATCTAAAGTATGTATTAAGAATTTGAATTTTTATAAATTGAGGCGTGTCACCTTTTGGAAATCATTAAATTTATTTTCCTTTTTCGGTGGTGGTGGTTTAGCCATATTATATCATATATGTCATATATATATATATATATATATATTATATATATATATATATATATATATATATATATATATATATTATATATATATATATATATATATATATATATATATATATATATATATATATATATATATATATATAATATTATATATATATATATATAATAGTAAGTTTGTCACCGATGAATTACTCGGCGAAATCATTAATGTTTTTTTTTAAATTTTCTGAGTAACACACGGAAAAAGTGAATAAAATCGATGACAGAATGAGGTTTTTTTAAAGGTCCAACGACCCATTCTGTAAATGTCATCGACTTTATACTTTAAAGATAATTCGTCTCTTTGTTTTAAAGGCAGGTAATTTTATATTATAATCGACACCTTCAATTTGATAAAATTATCAGGAATAAGTATTTTTGATTGAAACACAC
>SEYY01024004.1:40000-47500 GCA_009176605.1 Armadillidium nasatum | reverse complement strand
GTGATAGGGGAGGTATGGAGGTAGAGAAGAGAGATTGGATTAGGTAGAAGAATTCAAATATCAAAAGGGGAGATAGAAAATAAAATAAAGAAAAGAGTGGTGGAAGGAAAGAAAGTGATGGGGGACTAGGAGAAGTACGGAAGAAGGGGAAAATATCAGAACATTAAGGAACGAATATTGGAGTTTATGTTTTTGCCATCTGTAATATATTGGTTTGAGACATAGATGTTGAATGCTTAGGTGAGGAAAGGATTAAAAATGTTTGAGATGAAGGGATTGAGAGCGATATGTTGTTTGAGAAGGGTAGATAGGATTAGAAAAGAAAGAATAAGGAAATATGTGGGTGGAGAAAGAGATTGGTAGATAGAGCAGAAAATGGTGTATTAGGGTGGTTTGAACATGTATGTAGAATGGACGAGACAGGATGATTAGCAGAATTCTTAAATCCGAGGTTAAGGAAGATAGAGGGAGGAGGGAGCCCAAAGTTTAGATGGATGGACGGAGTGAGGGATATTTTGGAGGAATGGGTTTGAAGAAGGATAGTTGCGTAGAACAGAGTGAGATGGGGGAGGTGGTGAGGGAGGATGAAAGGTAAGGTGTGTATGTGTGTGTGAAGGAATTATGGGAACAGTCACCCAGAGTAGGGAAGGTGAGGAGCGAAAAATATATATATATATATATATATATATATATATATATATATATATATATATATATATATATATATATATATATATATATATATATATATATATATATATATATATATGTGTGTGTGTGTGTGTGTGTGTGTGTGTGTGTGTGTGAAAATGTTCCCTTCAATAAAAAAAAAAAAAGAAAAAGGAAGGAAAATTGTTCATGATTTAGATGTTGTGTAAATAAATTGATAAAGAATAACTTTCAAAATTAATGAAAAAAAAATTTCAAAATCTCTCCTCAAAGGATCAAGAATGCGGTTAGAGTTTAGAAGTACGATGACTTTTGTAATACTATGGTATAAAAGCCGTATTCTACAATGATTATTGATTCCTATGGATGAATAATCATTGTTTTCTTTCTTTGCATTAGAAAATTTTCACCGTTAATTTTTGAAAGTCTAATTAAAATGTATTTGTTTTTATCTTTTAAAAAAAAAACAGTTTATGCTTTTTTTTAAGTGTTTTTTTTCTTTTCAATTCAATTTTAAATGGAAAAAACACTTATACTCTCTCTCTCTCTCTCTCTCTCTCTCTCTCTCTCTTCTTTTTTTCCTAAATTTAGAATTTCATTCAAATAAAATAGAACAATAAAATTTTAGTTTAACAATTGAGATTTAATTCACGTTTTTAAAAATCTATTTTAACTAAGAGATTCTCTGTTTGCTTTAAATGTTATTATTATTATTATTATTATTATTATTATTATTATTATTATTATTATTATTATTATTATTATTATTATTATCACTATTATTATTACTATTATTATTATAATTCTTTTTACGCCTGTTATTATTATTTTAATTATAGCAATATAATAGTCATTATTATATTTATCATTTTTATCATTATTATTATTATTTTCATTTTATTATAATTATTATTGTTTATATTATGCCATAGGAGAGCCTATAGCCATACCATCAATTTGGCTATATAGTTCCCAGTTGAAAACCAATATAGAATCTTCAACAGATAATTTTAATAGTTTGGTGAAGGAGGGAAGATCCATTCCCATAATGTTTTGATTATTGTGAAATAATTCATTAGTTATTATTTGATAGTTTGAGAAAAAGGAAGATTTGTATATAAAATTTTCGGCGGGGAACTATATAGCCAAATTGATGGTATGGCTATGGGCTCTCCTTTAGGTCCTGCTTTTGCAAATAGCTTTCTCTGTTATTATGAAAAACAATGGATCAGGCAATGCCCCCCTCTATTCAAACCCCTTCTTTATCGCCACTACATGGATGACTGTTTCGTAATTTTCGAGGAGAAAGCTCATGTCAATATGTTTCTACAATGCATGAATGAGAGACACAACAGCATAAGATTCACCATGGAACAAGAAGTTAACAATTCAATATCCTTTCTAGATGTATATGTTAGGCAAATTAACAACATATTTAAAACATCTGTTTATAGAAAACCTCCTTCTACCCTTCTTACTACAAACAATTTTAGCAATATACCTCTTAAGTTTATTCTATCAGGTCTATGATCTAGAATCTATAGAGTATTTAAAATTTGCTCTGACTGGCATTTATTTCATAAAGAGATGGATTTTTTTTTTTTTTTTGGAAAAAAATATACCTTTTCGGATAAAAATATTTTTAAAAAAACTACAACTACTACATTCCTAATTTTTGGTGGGTGTATAGAAGAGGGGTGAGGCTACAAATTCCTCTCTATACTTTATTCGATCTAATTCGTTTGCTCCGTGATATAGCCCCTCAAATAATGTCCATTTTTGACCAATTTTCAAAAATTCCAAAAGTTTGAGAGGCTATATCTTTCTTCAAACAAATAACATTTAATAATGCACTAAATAAAAGTTGTAGATCTATTCTCCTCTAAACAATATCCAAAAATAAAAAAATTAATGGGTAGTGTTTTTTTTAAATAATTTTTTTCCGAAAAGGTACAATTTTTTCAAAAACTTTTTTCCAAAAGAAATTCCATCGCTTATAACTTTTTTCTGGACGTGATATCAAAAATCTGTTCCACCTATGCTAGAATTTTAAATTTTCAGCTCATGTTGACCAGTGATTTGACCCCGCTAGTCATTTTTTTTCAACTTTTGGACCAAATAACTTTCATAGACTCAGAAAAACCCTCGAAATCAACTTAAAACTTCGAGAAAAAATGCAAATAACTTGAAAATTTCAACTCAGTCGGTCAAATAATAATAACATTTTTTAAAAAGATTGAACCCTGCCCTTAATAACGAGTTTCTCGCTAATATCTTTAGACCTACTCATCATTTTCCTACTGTTCCTAAATAAAAAATATATCTATTATCTATTATTTTTATTATCATTATTATTATTATTATTATTATTATTATTATTATTATTATTATTATTATTATTATTATTATTATTATTATTATTTTTATTATTATTATTATTATTATTTTTATCATTATTTCATTATTATTATTATTATTATTATTATTATTATTATTATTATTATTATTATTATTATTATTATTATTATTATTATTATATGTTGTAGATAATCCTATAATAGAAGCAATATCAAACATTAACAGTAATATTGTACAATTTTTACTAGCATTACTGCTGGAGATGGTATTTATTATTATTATTATTATTATTATTATTATTATTATTATTATTATTATTATTATTATTATTATTATTATTATTATTATTATTATTATTATTATTTATTATTATTATTATTATTATTATTATTATTATTATTATTATTATTATTATTATTATTTATTATTATTATTATTATTATTATTATTATTATTATTATTATTATTATTATTATTATTATTATTATTATTATTATTATTATTATTATTATTATTATTATTATTATTATAATTATTATTTTCCGTATATAGGATCACTTACATCCCAACTTAACATAAATATTCTTACTGTACTTGAAGCTACATTATCCAGTGCCAGTTTATTCTTATAAATTATAACTCCTTCTCAATTCACACTTTCTTCAGACATAAGGAATCTATCTCAATGTTTCTCAGATCCTCATTAATTTATTTATTTAAGTGTGCCAGCTGTAATGCGGCATATTAGGCCAAACTGGTCTACAATTGAAAGTGAGGATTGATAAGCATAGAGGAGTTTCCTTTAGAACTAACCATTCCACTTTCCTCTATATACTTACTTCGACATTCGTCTTCCCTTCTTCATCGTAGGATTTTGGAGTCTTTATATATAAAAACTCATTCCCCATCCTTAAATGATCAAGCTTCTTCTACTGTTCTTTTCACACAATGATGAAGTCCTTTTTCCCAAAATAGTCAAGCCTTTTTAATATTTCTTGATGTTTCAAAATTTCGACATTAGTCTTGGTTTTTGTTTACGTTATTTTAATATCAATATTATTCCTATAATTTTTATTATTTAATTGTAATTGTTATTGTTATTTTAGTATTTTATATACAGTTAATGAATTTATATATTGATTATATTTTAAAATAGAAATTTTTAAAACTTAGATTGTGCTGAAGACGGACCGCGAGAAGGTTTGAAACGTTCACAGCATAATAAATAATATGCGGAAACCCTTAGTGTTGGATCTAACCTTTCTGATATATATATATATATATATATATATATATATATATATATATATATATATATATATATATATATATATATATATATATATATATATATATATATATATATATATATATATATATATAATAGGTTCCCCATTTTCGTTTCACCCTTTTTAATATTTTAATTTTCCCTTTTTGAAATATATTTTAAAGAAACACGAAGATTTTTTTTTTTTAATTTTTTTAAAGTATTTATTTATTTATTTATTTATTTATTTATTTTAAGTTTTGTTGGTTTTATATTACTCATGAAGAGACTGAGCTCTGGTTTAAATAATAGTACAAACAATTTTTAAATTTCGTTCATATTAGATATGAAGACAAAATATTTTGTGATTTTTTTTTAATTTGTTTTATAGAATAAAAAAGAATTGGAAAATTTAACGAATTGTAAGATACCAATAAGAGTTTGTCCCAACTAAATCTTTTATCAAGCAACTTGTACATTAACAATTCAAATTTAGAGAAAAATAGTATTTAAAAAGAGATTATAGAGTATAGGCAATTAAATAATGAGTAGATTGAAACTCAGTAAAAAATGTAGCGAAAACTTTGCATTATAATATTGCTGCTTGTTGCTTTGTGGGAGAGAAAGAGGTTGAATTATGTGTCATTGCCTTTACACTAAAACTTGCAGTTTGGAAAACAAAGCTTAAAATATCGTGTATTGTTCTATTTAACTGCCAAGAGTTCAAGGTATAATTTTTCAGCTGTTAGGTTTTTCAATAATATTTGGAATGAGGTGGGGCATCTAGCTCGACAGGAATTCTCTGATAATCATATTTACCCTTTAAGAATTATGTCCCTTCTTCAAATAAAAGTGGCTTCCTTGAGCAGTAGCCTTGTTAAACGAAAGGAGATATATTTAATGTTCTGTGAAGCAGGGATGTGTCTAGTAAAGAGGATTTCGAAGAAATCATCTCAAGAGTTCACATTGAGTGAAATCTTTCGGTGAACATAATGAAGGTTTTTTAAAAGAATTATTGTCCCGATTTAGATCAGAACTTCTTTATCAATTGAATAAATCTAAACTACAAGAAGAACATTTTATAAGGATTAATACTATTAAACTCTAAAGAGAGAATATAGTACCCATAAAGAGGAAGATGAAAACAACCATAAAAAGTAAAGATAAATAATTCCAATATATATATATATATATATATATATATATATATATATATATATATATATATATATATATATATATATATATATATATATATATATATATATATATATATATATATATATATATATATATATATATATATATATATATATATATATATATATATATATATATATATATATATATATATATATATATATATATATATATATATATATATATATATATATATATATATATATATATATATATATATATATATATATATATATATATATATATATATATATATATATATATATATATATATATATATATATATATATATATATATATATATATATATATATATATATATATATATATATATATATATATATATATATATATATATATATATATATATATATATATATATATATATATATATATATATATATATATATATATATATATATATATATATATACAAATGAAAGTCATCTATTCCAATATTTCTCAATTGTCGGCCAAGAAGCCGGCAGTGGTGTATGTAGAAATTTTGCTTGACCATATCAGCCATGATTTAAAAAATTTGCACTTAAACATTGGTGTAATTGTGGAAAGGGAGTAAAGACGCAGAAACAATTGAAGTTTGTAAGTTTTATTTTCTTCGTATTATACACCTGTACCTTATAAGTTATAAAGTTAGACCTGATTATATTCAAATAAGTTGCCATTTACGTTATTTCAACTTTTTTTTTTCTTTATTGCAGGGGCAAGAAAAATTATTTGATATTTAAATTCACTCTAAATAAAGAAAAAGTTGAAAATCGCTTACTATACTAATTTTATTTATTTATTTATTTATTTTTTTTGACTCATGAAGATATTTAATTTGTAATGAATTAAATATTCATATTTTATCAATAAATTTTATCTTAAGAACGAAGAATACTTTATAAATATATATATATATATATATATATATATATATATATATATATATATATATATATATATATATATATATATATATATATATATATATATATATATATATATATATATATATGTGAAAGTGTATCAAAATTTAAAAATTAATAGGATGGAAAATAAATAAAAAATAAAAATAGAAAATATTTATTTAAAAAAAACTTAAAATTGTTTTAAAAACAAAATAAATTTTTTTCTTTTCAACATTTAAAAAAAATAGAAAACAAATATTTGAAGAAATTATTTACAAGCGTTTTGGGAAATCAAGCATTATATGTGTGTTTGTGTTTGTGTGTGTGTGTGTGTGTGTTAGTTTCTGTATGAGTGTGTAGGTGTGTATGTGTGTGTATTCGCTTGTGTGAATGCGTGGATGCGTGAATGGGGTTTTAGCATTAATTTCTTATTTGTGGTGTTGTAAAGTAGTTGAAAAAAGATGATGGTAAAACTAATGATGACCATGACCATGTCCCCCGCCATGTCCTCCACCATGACCTCCATGTCCTCCACCATGGCCTCCATGTCCTCCACCATGACCTCCATGTCCTCCACCATGACCTCCATGTCCACCACCATGTCCACCTCCATGTCCTCCTTTACCATGACCACCATGTCCACCTCCATGTCCACCTCCATGTCCACCTCCATGTCCACCTCCATGACCTCCATGACCTCCACCATGTCCGCCATGTCCTTTTCCTCCTCCTCCTCCTCCTCCTCCTCCACCACCACCATGTCCATGTGAAGATCCATGTGACTTGTGGAATCCTCCTTTCTTTCCATGATGGCTGTGGTGACCGTGATGACCATGTTTGCCATGCTTGTTGTGATGACCTTTGCCATGTTTGTGGTGTCCTCCCTTATTGAAGTGTCCTTTATGACCATGATGTTTATGGTGTTTGCCTCCCTGAAAGAAAAAGTATTCAAATATAAAAATCTGGCAATATTAAAAAGAAAAGTTAAAGTATTTTCAGAAAATTACAGATGGGTTTTATAATTATATTTTTTATTTTAAAGTATTTGTTCTTTTTATTTAATTTACTTTCTACAGTTTATAGGAAATAAAATAG
>SEYY01024004.1:17500-32500 GCA_009176605.1 Armadillidium nasatum | reverse complement strand
AGGGAGAAATGGGAGGAGGTTAGGGGAGGTGAGGTGGAAGGGGTGGAGGAAGAGTGGAGTAAACTGAAGGGAGCATTGGTGGAAGTTGCGAGAAGAGTGTGTGGAATAAAAAAAAATAGGTAATGGTAGAAGAAAGGGGAGTGAGTGGTGGAATGAAGAGTTGGAGAATATGGTTAAAACGAAAAAGGAGGCTTTCTACAAGTATTTGAGTGAGAAAGATAGAGTAGGGTATGTATGCTTTATGGATTTGGAAAAGCGCATGATAGAGTTTGTAGGAGGAAATTGTTTGAGGTTCTATAAGGAAGGGGGGAGTGGGAGGTAGATTATTGAATGGAAATAAATCATTTTATGAGAAATGTAGAGCGAGGGTGAGGGTGAGGAGAGAACTGACTGAATGGTTTAACGTGGGAGTTGGACTGAGGCAGGGGTGTGTTAAGTCTACGTGGTTGTTTAATGTGCTAATGGATGGTGTTGTTAGGGGGATGAAGAGGGAAGGGAAGGGTATTAGGTTGAGAAGTAGAGAGGGGAAATGGGAGGTAAATGTCTTGTTGTTTGCTGATGATGCGGTCTTAGTTGCAGAATCTGGGGATAAGCTGAGAATGTTGGTGAAAGATTTTGTGAGGGTATTTGTGTCTAAGGGGATTAAGGGTAAACTCATCAAAGGTAAAGTGATGAGGATTGGGAGCAGGGTTGAGGCAATAAGAGGGGAGGAATGAGGGGGTGTCAAGGTGGGGGAGAGAAATTTGAGGAGGTAGAAGAGTTTAAATATCTGGGAATGCTAGTGGAGGGAAAAGGGGAAATGGATGGGGAAATAAAGAATAGAGTGATTGAAAGGAATGAGAGTGATGGGGGGACTGAGGGAAGTATGGAAGAAGGGGAGAATATAAGGTAAGAATGTTCGAGAGTATGAGTCTGCCATCTGCAATTTATGGGTGATGAATGCTCAGATTAGGAAAAGATTAGAAGTTTTTTAAATGAAAGGATTGAGGGCTATATGTGGGTTAAGGAGGGTAGATAGAATCAGGAATGAAAGAATAAGAGAGATGTGTGGATGGAAGAGGGGAATAGTGGGCAGAGAAGAAGAGTGTGTATTAAGATTGTTTGGGCATGTGTAGAATGGATGAGAATAGGATGGTGGGTAGAGTGATGAGATCCGAGGTAGAGGGAGGAAGGGGGAAGGGTAGGGGAGATATTAGGGGGTGGAGGTTTGAATGTGGGCGAAGGTAGGAGAGTCACGGAGGACAGAGTGAGATGGAGGGCATGGTGAGGGGGAAGGGAGATAGAGTGTGGATGTGGGGGTGTAAACGAACTGTGACGGACACCACCCCACCAGAGTGGGAAAGGTGAGAGGGTATATATATATAATATATATATATATATATATATATATATATATATATATATATATATATATATATATATATATATATATATATATATATATATATATATATATATATATATTATATATATATATATATATATATATATATATATATATATATATATATATATATATATATATATATATATATATATATATATATATATAATATATATATATATATATATATATATATATATATATATATATATATATATATATTATTATATCGTATATTATATAGCTTGTATATAAATTCATTAATAAAAAATAAAAAAATTGGTTTAAACCAAAAAAACCATGGTTTTTTTCAGTTGGTTTAAACCAAAAAAAAAATTGGTTTAAACCATCTGGTTAAAACCATGCAACCCTGATATATATATATTAGGGATGGAGCGATACCAAAATTTTTACCGATACCGATACCGATACCGATACCTAAAAACATGCCGATACTTGCCGATACTACTACCGATACCGATACCGATACCGATACTTTACTCTAATCCAAAAATTTGCCGCCGATACCGATACAGTATCGGAAAATATGCCGATACTTGCCGATACCGATACCGATACCGATACTTCACTCCATCCCTAATATATATATAACTGAATTTGTTATTGTTCATGTAATTCACTTATATTCCTTCAAAACAAACATCATGGTCTCTTTATTAAATCTAACTATATTTTCTTTTATGTTAATAATATTTAATATATAAAGCTATCTTTTAATTAACTTTGTTTTGAGACTCATAGAAGATATGTGAATATATTTTTTTTAAGTGAAATTTTGCAAAATCTAAAAATTTGAGAATAAAATTTTTCATTATGAGAGAAGGAGGTTTAAATGGGTTTAGGTTTAAAATATGATTAGTTTTTAAAAATAGTTCCCAAAAATTTTTCTTCGCAATTTTTTGATAGACAGATAGATAGATAGATTGATAGATATATGAATAAAAAGATAGATAGGAAAAAAGATAGATATATAGATATATAGATAGATAGATAGATAAATAGATAGATAGATAGAAAGATAGATAGATAACCCCAGAAAGGCATCCAAACTATCTTAAATTCAAAACTTAAATAGAAAATTCTTTAAAGTTTAGTGGTGTTG
The DNA here is from genome assembly GCA_009176605.1 of Armadillidium nasatum. Taxonomy (NCBI): domain Eukaryota; kingdom Metazoa; phylum Arthropoda; class Malacostraca; order Isopoda; family Armadillidiidae; genus Armadillidium; species Armadillidium nasatum. The sequence continues at coordinate 29,993 of SEYY01024004.1, read as the reverse complement.
AAGATACTGATATGACCAAACCAGATTTACTCCTAATACCACCAGATTTAACCTGTAGCAAAAGCTTTGAGATTCTTGCTACGTTTTGTAGGTTAAGTTTGTTACCACTGATTTTCTGTAAGGGAGATTCAAGTAGTTCTTGTTCTCAACATGAAACTTGCGTCCAATAACCAACCTGAATATAATACGGTAATAAGGGTTAGTTACCGAAGGGAACAGTATTTAAATATCTGCTCAAATACCCAACCTTAACTCAAATACCCAAATTGACCTCCTCAGAAGAGTACAGTACTCTCATACGGTAAAAAGAATCATGAACAGTATGAAAAAAAAACACTAAAATATCTCGTCAAATAACCATTCTTAACCTCTTTAAAATCTTATAATACTATCATAATTGTCATTGACAGAGTCGTTGACAGGAGAAAAAAGCGTGGAAATGACTCATTGTCAGTTTGAACGGATTCTGTACAATCGATCGGATATATTTAAAATCAATGAATTTAATCGATTCTTTTTTTTTTCTTCAAAATCGAAGTGAAATATTTCATAATTCCCCGTTTCCAATTTCAAAACATTACCTTTTAAATCTTTTATTTAAATAAATGATTGCAAAACGTAAGTCATACGAGGAACACAAGCGTGGATGCACAAATATACACGCAATCTCTCACACAAACACAAGCATATACGCACACGCACACGCACACGCACACGCACACGCACACCCACACACTCATATATATATATATATATATATATATATATATATATATATATATATATATATATATTTTTTTTTTTTTTTTTATGTCTCCTCCGGTGGGCAAAGGCCCAAGGCCTACCAATATCCACCGGAGTTGGGAAGCAATCGGATTCGGGGTCGCTAATGGCCGACGTGACCCAATACACGGCGTTTAAAAGTGTGCAAGTCAAAGGAAGTTGGGAAAACAGATAAAGGGAGTGTGTTCCAGACTTTACCAGTAGAGTACATGTAAGATTGAGCATAGCGGTTAAGTCTGGGGTCGGAGAGTTGGACAGAGAAAGGATGAGACTGTGTAGAAAGGACGTGTCGCACGAGCCCTTCTCAATGGAGGAGGTATGCGACGTGAGAGTTCAGAAGAGCAGTGTCCGTTGTAATAGCGATAGTATAGAGAGAGTGACGCAACAATTCGACGGGCAGAAAGAGACTGGAGAGAATTAGTGAGAGCAGGAGAGTTGATAAGACGAAAAGCCCTAGACTCCACCTTTTCAAGGAGAGCTGTATGAGTGGAACCACCCCAGATATGCGAGGCGTACTCCATACAGGGACGAACAACACCCCTATACAGAGCAAGCAACTGGGGTGGCGTAAAAAAAAACTACGAAGGCGCCACAGAACACCCAACCTCTTAGAAGCTTGTTTAGAGAGAGAGATAATGTGATCTTTCCAAGAAAGATCACGAGAAAAGAAACACCGAGAATATTGAGAACAGATGAAGGTTTGAGTTGAGGTGTTTTCGAAGAAGATGTCATAGTTGTGTGGAAGATTGTGTCGAGTAGAAAGATGGAGGAATTGAGTTTTTGAGGCATTGAAAACGACCATGTTTTCTCTGCCCCAATTTGAAATCAGGGATAGATCAGAGGTCAGTTGCTCCAAGGCAATCCTTCTTGCGTCTAATAACTGCTGTTGGGAGGGACGTCTTTCAAATTGAAAGGAATAATGAAGGGTGGAGTCATCGGCATAGGAGTGTATAGGAGACGAAGTAATAGAGAGAAGATCATTGATGAAAATTAGAAAAAGAGTTGGAGAAAGGACAGATCCTTGAGGAACACCACTATTTATAGATTTATAGGAGGAACGGTGGCCGTCTACAACAGCTGCTATAGAACGACCAGAAAGGAAATTAGATAGGAGGTCACAGAGAGAAGGATAGATTCCGAAAGAGGGAAGTTTGGAAATCAAAGCTTTGTGCCAGACTCTATCGAAAGCTTTCGATATGTCTAGCACCACAGCGAAAGATTCACCGAAACCCCGAAGAGCGGAGGACCAAGAGTCAGAAAGTAGGGAAAGAAGATCACCAGTAGAACGTCCTTTACGAAAGCCATACTGGCGATCAGAGATAAGATTGGAAGAATTGAGATGTTTCCAAATCTTCCTGTTAAGGATAGATTCGAAAACTTTAGAAAGAACGGAGGTTAAAGAAATTGGACGATAGTTAGAGGGTTGAGAAGGGTCCCCCTTCTTCGGTACAGGTATATATATATATATATATATATATATATATATATATATATATATATATATATATATATATATATATATATATATATATATATATATATATATACAGAATTAAAATTTGTTCCAATGAATAAATTTGAGTAGTGAGAGAGTCTCTTTTGTGACTGTGACGAAAATATTTTCTTCCAAATTTTCTTCAATGGACGAAATTTTCTATTTCAAATTTTTAAATATTTTTAAAAAGTTTACAATAATTTCTAAAATTGAGGATTTTATTTTCATAATTCCACGATTTTTGGTTCTTCGGCAAACGAGAAAGGTTTAATTTTTTTTTCTTTTTTCAGTTGAGAGAATGACATAATAAATAATTATATTTATTATGTCATTATCATTCAATAACAGTATAAAGAATAGAGTAGTGACTAATGGTAAAGCAAGATGGTGACATATACATTCATATTACAGAGACATATAAACTTAGAAAGATAATTCAAATAAATCATAGAAATCATTAATCGGCATTTTTCTCCTGAAGAATTTCGAACTTTTTATAAGAGGAGAGATATTTCCATTAACTCAATGTGAATACAATACAACGTTTCACTCAAAGGGCAAATAGTCAAGCACACACACACGCATACACACACACAGAAGGTAGGAAATGTTTTAAATTAATAATACGTAAAAAACATTCCTCTTTAATTGGGTAGTAATTAATCTGTATTTTCATATATTTATTTTGTTCTATATAATTCTTTGTATACAAAAAACAATACAGTATAAATAAATTTGCTTAAAATTTTCTGATTAAAAAAGAAAATCAAAACAAAATTGGTATTAAACAATATATTTACACTAATTACTATATATATATATATATATATATATATATATATATATATATATATATATATATATATATATATATATATATATATATATATATATATATATATATATATATATATATATATATATATATATATATATATATATATATATATATATATATATATATATATATATATATATATATACATATAGTATATTTGTTACATATTACAAAACTTACCACTATTTACAGGTTAAAAGGTAAATTATTTAAGGAAGAATGATGATATAATATTAATAAAAATAATAATAATAATAATAATAATAATAATAATAACAATTATTATTATTATTATTATAATTATTATAATTCTGCCTTAAATATATATAATTATTATTATTATTATTATTATTATTATTATTATTATTATTATTATTATTATTATTATTACTATCATTATTATTATTATCATTATTATTATATAAATAATCTCCCATATGAAAATAAACTTAAAATTAAAAAGAAGTTAGGCCTTTCGACGTAAACACATCATCGTCAGGTTCTCAAAACAAACAAGTAAAAAATTTTAAAAAAGTAAAAATGATATAAATATGCTGTTAGGGCATCTCTACTTAGCAATATTATTATTATTAACATTGTTATTATTATATATTATTATTATTATTATTATTATTAGTTATTATTAGTATTAGTTGTTATAATTATTATTATAATTATTATTATTATTATTATTATTATAAATATTATATTATTATTATTATAAATTTTATTATTGTTATTATAATTATATACATTATTATTATTATTATTATTATTATTATTATTATTATTATTATTATTATTATTATTATTATATTAAATTATTATGATTATTGATTTGTTTTTTTTCAGCAGTGTCGGTTAGTATACTTTTCGATTGCACCTTTCAAGTATAATCTTTGTCTGACTTTGGATTTTAAATCTCCATTTCTTTGTTCATCGAAACTGAATTAAAAAAAAAAAAAAAAAGCTTTTTTAAAAGTATTTATTCAACCAGTGTTTGCAATGGAAAATTCTGGATATAGTAGCATGTTTATGCTACTTTCCACTCAGGTTTAATATATATATATATATATATATATATATATATATATATATATATATATATATATATATATATATATATATATATATATATATATATATATATATATATTCGAAATAAAACAAAATTTAGAGTAAGAAGGAAAAAATGTTTATGTTTGTATACTTCTACTTCGCTTGTTTGAAACTTTTTTCTAATATTTTTTGATTTTGTAAATAAAATTTTTTTTGTAAGATGGAAAATAACATTTTTATACCTTCAACTGCATTTTCTTTTGAAATTTTTCTTCCTACTTTTTCTAATTGCAAAATATTTGATCGCATAGTCAAGACTAATATTATGTAATAATTCTTTTCTTTATTCAGCAGAGCTTAAGCATCTAGCCTCTATTTATTATATTGCAATTTATATTACATATATATTACAATTTATCGTAAGTTATGAAAGTTTTTTTTTAATATTTTTTTTATCAGTATTTATACAGAGCTCCTTTACATTCACCCTCAGTGGAATTTGACCGTGGGTGGTGTCTCCCATTCCTTGATGCCCAAAGCAAGTACTTATTTTAATCCTGCGTTCTATATGCCGCTTTATTCATTTTTATTTTTCGTTTTCTTTCAATTCGTTTATTACTTTTTAAGAAATTCTTTTTAATTTTTATTTTCTTATAAGCCACAGTCGTCAAAGGTTTATTCAGAATATTGCATAGCATTAATAATATTTATCTCATTTAGTTTGATTCTTTTAAAATGAGAAGATCATATTACATCATATTAATATTGTGGTCTTAACTTGAATGATTCTTGATTACTGTAATTTTGTTGAATTTTTAATTAACAGTTATGTCATGGAATTTTTGAATTTATCTTCTTGGATGAGTTTTATCGCTTAATAAAACTCTGTTTCGAGGACCTAAATAACTCACAGACCACAATGTAAATATTCATATTATGTTTAAACTTTAAATTTTGTCATGAAGATTTTTATATAATTATTCCTTGAGCTTTTCTATGGTTACATAATTTGTCTAAAAATTAATTTGTCAAAAAATAATTTGCCTAAAAATAATTTGTCAAAAAAACAATTTCTCTAAAAATAATTTGTCAAAAAATAATTTGCCTAAAAATAATTTGTCACGAAACAATTTTTCTAAAAATAACTTCTCTAAAAATAATTTTTCTAAATATAATTTATAAAAAAATAATTTTTCGAAATATAATGTCTAAAAATAAATTTATGTCTAAAACTTAATTGTCTAAAAATAATTTATATCCAAAAAAAAAATTAAAAATTAATTACTTTTTGCGTATTGAAGTTTTAGTTAAATAATTTTTTTTACTTTTTTTTTAATTAAATTAAAGAAAGATTGGATAAAAATTATTGCATATATATATATATATATATATATATATATATATATATATATATATATATATATATATATATATATATATATATATATATATATATATATATATATATATATATATATATATATATATATATATATATATATATATATATATATATATATATATATATATATATATATATATATATATATATATATATATATATATATATATATATATATATATATATATATATATATATATATATATATATATATATATATATATATATATATATATATAGAAAGGATTACCTTCTAAACAAACGTGAGTAAAAGAATAAGATACGCGCTCGTTTTATCGCAAAACAAAAATTTACAAAAATTATTAATATTATTACTTTATTATCATTTATTATTATTATTATTATTTATTTACTTATTATAATTTTACTTTAATTACTGTTGTAAATTCGGTCTATATATATATATATATATATATATATATATATATATATATATATATATATATATATATATATATATATATATATATATATATATATATATATATATATATATATATATATATATATATATATTGAGTAATTTTTAATTATATCAAAAAAACACTCATAGATCGGAGGGGTACGAGAGTTCCACCCTTCACACCCCCCTACTAGTGAGTGCTTGAGATATAATTAAAAATTAGTAAATTATTGAAATATATATTATTATTATATATAGAGTAAGCACTAATATAAATTGCATTCTATAGCAGTATAGTAGCATCTTTTTTTCCAGTCTTGAAAAATTATTAAATTTTATCGCAATTTAGAAATCAATTATACAACTTCGAAAACTTCAGTTCAACGATTTGTGGTATAAATATTCCTTCTGGAGATAAAATATGTTTATTTCAAAATTTTCGGGAAACTTTTTTTTATTGTATTTAAAAGCAAAATTTTATTATTTTCTACAGTGGCATTGCGGTAGAGCGATTGGATTGACTCACGTGATTGAAAGCTCCGGATAGATCTCACTCGCAGATTCTAGGTAAAAAACAAAACAACCAAGAAATGTTTCTCTCTTCGAATAGGGCTAGCTATGCCCGAGAAATTTGAACTATCACAAAAAACAAAAACAAAAAAAAACAATGAAATAAATAAAAAAAACAAATTTATAAATAAATAAATAAATAGATAATTAAAACAGTTTTAAGACAATTACAGTTAAAGTAGGACTCACTATTCATTATAATTAAAAGTACTATTCATATGACGCTTCTGTTCTAAAGGCGTGCAATGAAAACATTTTTATTTTCTCTTCGTCTGTTACTGGAAGGCATGAAAGCATTATCTGATGGAAACATTTAAATTTTCGTTTTGAAAATCAGTCAAAAAGATTTTTAGGTATTTTTAAATTTTAACTATTTATTTGTAAATATATTTCCTTAAATTTAAATTTGAAAATAATACACAAATGTATTACAATTTATTCGGACATTTGAATGCCTTGAATGCTCGCCACTGATATATATATATATATATATATATATATATATATATATATATATATATATATATATATATATATATATATATATATATATATATATATATATATATATATATATATATATATATATATATATATGAAAATGATTATTTTTTTATGATGATGATGATGGTGAGGGAAAAACCCAAACCCATGAAAATGTTTATTATCTTTTCCGTGACTCCCAAAGTTATGATGATTATAATCTTTATGAACATGATATCGAACATCATCAGCTACGTTTTTATGATGATGATTATCATGACCACTTTTGTGATGATCTCGGTGTTGTCCTTTTTCACCATGGTGACTATGGTGTTTGTGATGATTACCATGATCATTTTCATGATGACCATGAACGTTATGATTCTTATGATTGTTTAAGAAATTGTGGTGACCTTTGTGATGGTGTTGGCCTTTGTGGTGATGATTGTGACCACCTGTCTTGAAGAGTCCTCCGAGTCCGAATTGGGAGTGGTGTTTTTCACCCTAAAATACAAATATTGAAAGAAAGGAAATAATCAAACGAAAATAAAAGAAAATAATAAAGAATAATTAATGAAAATTTTAATAAAAATAAAGAAATAAAATTAAAATTAATTTTTTTTTTATGAAAATAAATTCTTTAAATTAAATTTTCTAAAATAACTTTCACTTTTATTTCTATTTTTATTATTATCACTATTATTATTTTTATTATTATTATTATTATTATTATTATTATTATTATTATTATTATTATTATTATTATTATTATTATTACTGTTACAATTATTATTTTTTTGTTATTATTATTATTATTATTACTATTATTATTATTATTATTATTATTATTATTATTATTATTATTATTATTATTATTATTATTATTATTATTATTATTATTTTTATTATTATAATTTCTTGTTTATTACTATTACAATTAAATAACATGTTGATATTTATTTCTAAATTTAAGATTTTATTAACACGAAAATTATTTTTATATGTTGAAAATAATTCATTTAAATAATAAATCCTTTGAAATATATTAATGAATTAGATTAAATTAAATTATATTAAATTTAAAGGCTTTAGAATTATAAATAACCATTTAGGTGATTGTTGAATTACATGCAAAATAAGGCCCGCCCCAATAAGCATTTTTTTGTACGAAACTCCTCCCATTCTGTACTGATTTTCAGAAATTCCAGAAAATGAAATTTATTATTATTATTATTATTATTATTATTATTATTATTATTATTATTATTATTATTATTATTATTATTATTATTATTATTATTATTAATAGTAATAAATTATGTGCTATAAAGTAAGTTAGACTGAGCTCGTGCTATGAAATTTCATTTTAAATTAAAAATCACAAATTATGATGAAAATTTTTAATGAATTCTTACAGAAAAAAAAAATAAATAAATTTATCATCAATAAAAGTATTGAAATTCGAATTAAAAATTTTGTTGATAATTATTAAGCATTTAAGATGATGATTTTAATTCATTGAATTTTAATATGTTTATTGCTGATACGTTTGAACATATAGAAATTAAATTAAAATTAATTTTTGGCCTTTTCCTGCCAAAGTATATTAAGATTATAATCATGTATTTTTTGAGTTTTTATTTTTATTTTTACTTTTTACTTTTAATTTATTTATTAATTTTTTTTTATTTTTAGCATTTTCTTATTTCAATTTTTGATTTTGATTTTAAGAACTTTTTCTTTGTCAGCATAATTTAAATAATAATAATTTCAAAAAAAAAAAAAAATTTTTTTTTTTTTTTTTTTTTTTTTAATTTTTTTTTTTTTTTTTTTTTTATTTAAAAATAAAATAAATAAATTTAAAAGCATTCATTTTAAATTTATTTAATTTTATTTTAATTTAATTTATCAAATAATTTTAATTAATTTCAAATTTTTGGTATTACAATTTATTTTCATTCTCTTTCATTACAGTATGAAGAATTTTGTAATTGTTTTTTATTGTCTTATTGTAAATTGTTTATTCAAACAATAGTTTTATTTTATTATAGTCTCATTGTAATTACAAACTTATTATTATATTGAATAATTTTGTGTTTATTTATTGTCACTATTATTATTATTATTATTATTATTATTATTATTATTATTATTATTATTATTATTATTATTATATCATTATTACTATTTTTTCATTATTATTATTATTATTATTATTATTATTATTATTATTATTATTATTATTATTATTATTATCATTTTCATCATTATTTATAATATTTTTCTTCTTATTCGCATCTTTATTATTTTCATTTTAATAGTAGTTATAATTATTTGCAATAATCTTAGTAATAATAGTAATAATAATGTTAATAATAATAATAGTTGTAATATTTATATCCTTATTGTTAATATATTTTTTTTAATTTTACCTTTTCCCCACCTGACTTATGATGACCTCCTTTGTGACCATGACCGAAACGGGAATGTCCTAAACCTCCACTGTAATCCTTGAAGTATGACCCTCCGTAGTTGTTTTCTGTGTAATAACCTCCGTCTTCTTTGTGGTTTAGGTTATCAAATCCCTGAAAAAAGGTACTATTATTGTTACTTCTGTATTATTATTATTATTATTATTATTATTATTATTATTATTATTATTATTATTATTATTATTATTATTATTATAATTAGTCATTATTATCATTATTATCATTATTATTATAATTATTATTTATTATTAATATTATTGTTATTATTATTATTATTATTATTATTATTATTATTATTATTATTATTATTATTATTATTATTACTATTTTTACCAGTTACTATTATTATTATTATTATTATTATTATTATTATTATTATTATTATTATTATTATTATTATTATTATTATTATTATTATTATTATTATTATTAATATAATCACTTATGTTATTAATACTTACCTTTTCAAGATATCCTTTCTTATGATGATGATTATCACCTTTGTGGTGAACATCACTATATTTACCACCCTTCTTAAAACCTCCGTGGTGATGGGCTTTGTGTCCTTTTCCATTCTCTTGTTTTGCACCATCTTTGTGAAAACCCTGAAGAAATATTATTATTACTATTATCATTATTATTATTATTATTATTATTATTATTATTATTATTATTATTATCATTATTATTATTATTATTATTATTATTATTATTATTATTATTATTATTATTATTATTATTATTATTATTATTATTATTATTATTATTATTATTATTATAATTCTTTTATTGTTATTTTATTATTATTATTGATATTATTATTATTATTATTATTATTATTATTATTATTATTATTATTATAATTCTTTTATTGTTATTTTATTATTATTATTATTTATTATTATTATTATTATTATTATTATTATTATTATTATTATTATTATTATTATTATTATTAATTATTTTTATTGTTATTTATTATTATTATTATTATTATTATTATTATTATTATTATTATTATTATTATTATTATTATTATTATTATTTATTATTATTATTATTATTATTATTATTATTATTATTATTATTATTATTATTATTATTATTATTATTATTATTATTATTATTATTATTATTACTACTACTAGTTTTACGACTAGTAGTAAACTGACACATTGATAACCAGAAAAAAAAAAATGTAAATGGATAAAAATGGAGGAAAATAAATAAAAGTGAATATAAATTAAAAAAGGAAAATAAAATATATAAAAATGAACTTACATTATTTTCAACTTATGAAACTGCAGAAAAATTTAGAAAACGCCAAAAGATTTTATTTCAAATATATTTAAATTTTATAAAATTTTCAGAAATTTTTTTTTTTTTGTAGTGTTATCCAAAATAAATTTTTTTCAAAAATTTATTTTGGAATTAATAACTTTATCCGTTTGGTGAAAGCAAAATCCTTCCCGGAGAAGGAATACCTGAATTTGGCTCTGCCTCCAGAAAGAGACTTGATTTAGGGGTTAAAGAAGAGATTTTCCCGTAAGCATTGAGAGAAAAAGACTATATAAATTATAATATAATTTATAAGTAGATGAACATTTATTTGTCTATAGGGAGGGCAAATCAATGTCATAAGTGACAGTAGTTTGAATTCCTCCTAAAGATTGTTCTATCAACAGAAGTTGAACATGTCGAATGATTGTGGGTTCAACAAAGGAGGAAAAACATTAAAGTCTCTATCTTATTATTCTTTCGAGAGAAAAGAACCTGAATTATGTTCTGCCACCAGTAAGAGACCAGATGTTGCAACTAATGACTAATGAAAAGATTTTCCATTGAACAGGGGGGGAAAAAATAAAAACAAAAAAATAGGGTTGAGTATAAGAGCGAATTAAAAATTTTACCTTGAATAGATTATAATCTGTTCAGGGTAAAACTTTTAATTCGCTCTTATACTCAAAACCTATTTTTTTTTTTATTTTATTCTATTTTTTTTTTTGTTCTGTTCAATGGAAAATCTTTTCTTTAGTGCCTAGATCTGGCAGAGCAACATTGAGGTTCAAAATAATCGTGTTATTTTTCATTTCAGGGTATGTACTTAAAGAATTATTATTATATATATATATATATATATATATATATATATATATATATATATATATATATATATATATATATATATATATATATATATATATATATATATATATATATATATATATATATATATATATATATAGTGTACCTCTTTAAACTTTTTGTGATGTCCCCCTGAATCATGTTTATCATGATGATCTTCTCCCTCGTAAGATGTTTTGGATTTATGATGACCATCTTCTTTGTAACCTTTTAAATGCTTATGATTGTAACCATCTTCATGATTGTGGTGTTGACCTTGGAGACCTTGATGACCTTGGTGACCTTTATTGTGATGATGTTTTCCTGTCATTACAAAGGAATTAAATTATTATGAAAAATTAGCAATTGTTTACCTCTTGCAATATGAAATATTCAAAGTTTTTGCTAAACATAAGAGAAAAGTAATGATAATAATAATAATAATAATAATAATAATAATAATAATAATAATAATAATAATAATAATAATAATAATAATAATAATAATAATATATTATAGCAATAATAATAATAATAATAATAATAAGAATAATAATAATTAATAATAATAATAACAATAATTTTCCTGCAATAATGCTGTGATAAAGGATGAAAAAAAAACAAATAAGTAAAATTCATTTCCGAACAGCTAAAATTTGCAACTAAAAATATTTAAAATCATCTAACTAATAACAAAAAATTTAAAAAAATAATTTTAAAATATCTGAAAATTTCAAATTTGACTAAAATCATCTAAAAATAGTTAATTTGGCTAGAAGGATTATACTAACCCTCCGAAGCTTTTAGATCTTTTTTCGCTGAA
>SEYY01024003.1:7500-15000 GCA_009176605.1 Armadillidium nasatum | reverse complement strand
TCCTCCCTTCACTCTATTCTTAATTTCCTTTTCTATCCCTCCTTGTCCTTCCACCAACATTCCCAAATATTTGAATTCTTCCACCTTCTTCCATCTCTTTCCCCCCCACATCTACACTACCCCATTCCTATCCTCTCATAACCACCTTCTCACACACAATACTCATTACTTTACCTTAGGCTGGATTTATCCCTAATCCTTTATTTGACCATTTCCCTACAAATTCTCACACCACATTTCCCCACAATCTGCCACAAACACCGCATCATCCACAAACAGCAGTATATATATTCCCCACTTACCAACCTAATACCATTCTCTTCCCTCTCCATTTCTCTAATTACACCATACATCAAGAAGTTGAACAACCATCGGGACATTACACATCCATGTTTCAACCCCATTTCTAAGCTGAATCAATCAGTAACATCCCTCTTCACCCTCACTCTCGCTCTACAGTTTTCATGAAAGGCTTTGTTTGACCCCATTCAAAAATTTTCCTCTCACTTTCCAACACTCCCTCAAAATCTCAAACAATTTTCTCCTGCCCACCCTATCGAACGCCTTCTCAAAATCTATAAAGCATGCATATCCCACTTTACCTTTTTCACGCAATTTCTCACCAATCATCCTTAGCGTTAACACCTGGACTACACATCCCCTACCTTCTCTAAAACCCCTCTGTTTATCTCCCAACCCTTTTCTTGTCAATTCTTTCAGTCTTGTGACTAATACCTTCCCATAAATCTTCACTACCACTCAGACTTATTTCCTTATAATTTTTACACATCTTCTTATTCCCTTTTCCTTTATATTATAGGCATTATACAAACATCATGCCATTTCTGAGGTCCTCTTCCTTCTTCCCAATATACATAAAACATTTTAACCAGCCAGTTAGCCAAATCTTCAGCTCCCTCCCTTATCATTTCCTCATAAATACCCTAAATCCCTGCCGACTCTCTTTTTTTTAGTCCTTCCTTACCGCTTCTTCCATCTCCTCTCTACTAATGCTCCTTTCTTCTTCCCTAGCCACCACCTCTCCGTTATTCCTTTCCACCACCCCTCTCCTATCTCTCTGCTCCCACTCAATAATTCGCTAAAGTAACCTCTCTATCTCTCCCCCACATCTTTCTCTCCATGTATTAATTCATCATCTTCCCCCTTCACTCCCTTCTCCTCCTCTTCTCTCTCTCTCTCTCCTCACTCAATTCATCTCCTTCCAGAACATTTAACTTTTTCCTTAAATATTTTTGCTAGTTTTCTGCTCCACTCCTCTTCTACTTTCTTTTTTGCCTTCTTAAATTCTCTCTTCACCTCCCTACATCTCTTCTTATACACCACTCAGTCCCTGTCCTCATTCGTACCCAAATACCCGTTTAAGGCTTCTTTCTTCCTTTTCACTAAATTCTCCAACTCTTCATTTATTATTGTATTGTATTATTATTATTATTATTATTATTATTATTATTATTATTATTATTATTATTATTATTATTATTATTATTATTATTATTTATTTTTATTATCATTATTATTATTAAATAATAAATCAAATAATTATTATTATTATTATTATTATTATTATTATTATTATTATTATTATTATTATTATTATTATTATCATTGTTATTATTATTATCATTATTATATTATTATTATCATTATTAATATTATTGTTTTTATTATTATTATTATTTATTATTATTATTATTACAATACCTGAAATAAATATCTTCATTGCTATTATTATTACTAAAATTGTTGTAGCAAACTTCATAATTAACAACTTTGCTATTGTTACCTGCATGATCAATATATCTAGATCTCCGTTACTCTAGAAGTAACCTATCCTAGCATGTAATTATTAAATCTATATGTACTAAACTTTGGGGCTCAAAGGAAATGGAGTGTTTCCCCTAGCAGCCCCTTTTCAGAGAACTGGACATTATTATAATTGTTATTATTATTATCATTACCTATTATTTTTATTATTGTATTTAACAGTATAGGACCTTTTTGTATGTAATTGTTCAAATTTCTAAATGTACTTTTTTCTGAATAAACTGTTCGAATTGAATTAAATTGAATTATTATTATTATTATTTTAAATTAAATTTTTTTAAGAGTAGTAGTTCTAGTTGTAAAATTATTAGTATTAGTAGTAGTAGTAATAGTAATGTGTATTTATATTAGTATTAATAGTAGTAGTATAGTAGAAGCGATGGTAAGGTTGTTTTTACCAAGGTTATTATCATTACTATTATAATTATTATTATTGTTAATATTATTGTTAGTAGTAGTAGTATTAGAAGTGAAATTATTATTATTAGTATTAATAATAGTAGTATGATTAGTAAAGTTATTATAATTAGTGGTAGTAGTAGTAGAAGTAGTAGTACTATTAGTAAAATGATAGTATTAATATTGTTATCATTATATTATTATTATTATTATTTTTATTATTATCATTATTATTATTATTATTATTATTATTATTATTATTATTATTATTATTATTTATTATTATTATTATTAAATGATATTAATAGTACTAGTATTAGTGGTAAAATTACGATTAGTTGTCATATTAATAGTAATTGTATTTGAAGTAGCAGTAATAGCATCAATAAAGTAGTAGCGGTTGTGAGGGTAATTTTACTAAAATTATTACCAATATTATTATTATATATATATATATATATATTATATATTATATATATATATATATATATATATATATATATATATATATATATATATATATATATATATATATATATATATATAATAGTAGTATTAGTAGTTTCAGTAGTATATGTCTTATTAATTTATTATTATAATATTATTTTTACTAATTGTTATTAGAAGTAGTATCATTAGTAGTGGTAAGTATTTCTATCACTTGTAATAGTAGTTGTAAAGTAGTAACAGTAATAACGTTATTTTTACTAAAATAATATCAATAATAATAATAATGAATTATTATTATTATTGTTATAATCATTATTATCTTTATTATTATTTTTTATTATGATTATATTATTTTTATTATTATTATTATTATTATTATTATTATTATTATTATTATTATTATTATTATAGATGAATACTTAATTGCATGCAATATATTATCGATTGAAGTAATGTAATGTTTTGGAACACCTATACTGCATTGAAGTAAATAGACAAACAAATTTTCTACTTTTTCTGTCATTATTATTATTATTATTATTATTATTATTATTATTATTATTATTATTATTATTATTATTATTATTATTATTATTATTTTCTATAGTTATTACTATTATTAATATTATCATTATTATTATTGCTATTATTGTTTATTACTTATAATTATTTTATTATTATTATTATTATTATTATTATTATTATTATTATTATTATTATTATTATTATTATTATTATTATTATTATTATTATTATTATTATTATTATTATTATTACTATTATCATTACTATTTATTATTATTATTATTATTATTATTATTATTATTATTATCATTATTGTTGTTATTATTATTACTTATATTTTAATTACTAATAGTTATTATTATTATTATTATTATTATTATTATTATTATTATCATATTATTATTTTATTATTATTATTATTATTATATTTATTATTATCACTATTATCATTTCTATTTATCATTATTATTATAATTATTATTATTATTATTTATTATGATTTATATAACTATTATTACTAATTTGCATAATGATAATGATAACTATTAAAAGTTTGTCTTTTTTCCTCCTGAAACGACCTTGAAAAATGGTTTCGTTACCGGTCCAATATACTCTAATTTCCGTGCCACCTTCCATATAAAAAACGCCGCTTCCGAATTATAACTCAATTACTTCTCTCCCTTACTCCCCTCTCCCTTCCTCCCACCTTTCCCCCCTCCCCCACCTCTCCCAATACTTCCTTTAGACCTCCACAAGTACTAAATGCCTTTACTAAAATAGGAAAAAAAAGAAAAATTAAACCTTATGTTTTTGAATATTTTATCTAAAACTGCCATTACTACTATCACCATTATTATTATTATTATTATTTATTATTATTATTATTATTATTATTATTATTATTATTATTATTATTATTATTATTATTATTATTATTATTATTATTATTATTATTATTATTATTATTATTATTATTATTATTATTATTATTATTATTATTATTATTATTATTATTATTATTATTATTATTACCATGCTTATTATTGCTATGTTTATTATAAATAAGGGTGGTTGACACTTGCATAAATCGTAATACTGTGAATATTTTAGCTGGTATTATTATTATTACTATCACCATATTTATTATTATTATTACTTGTGTTTCTTATTACTTAATCTTAGCTTTATTATTTCTTGTTATTATCATCTCTTAGATTTATTATTATATTACTATTTTCTCAATTTTACTTTAAATAATGATAATATCAATGATGGAAATATTGCTTTTGCAATCATTTTTATTGTTATTATTATTATTATTATTATTATTTATTATTTATTATTATATTATTATATTATTATTAATATTATTAATAAAAATTTATTATTATTATTATTAATTATTATTATTATTATTTATTATTATTATTATTATTATTATTATTATTATTATTATCATTATTATTATTATTATATCATGATTATTACTAGCATTTATTATGCCTATTATTATTACTTAACTTACGGTATACTTACATTAGTATACTAAATAATTTATTTCGATATACATTATCATCGAAGTTACTCTGTGGTTGAATTTCTTCTTTGTAAAATACACTTAGCCATGTAAGAAATATAGAGATCACAGCTGTTTGCTATCTCAGAAATATAGCCGGCTAACTCCTTCCTTATTTAAATATCACGCTCACAGTCTGAGGATTGTATTGCTTTCATATATTCAACTAACATCACACTCAAAATTATTTTACTATTAAAGATTATTTACCAATAATGTTTTTGCCATTTTAATTTGCTACTAAATTCATTAGTTCTAGAAATTTCAGTTATAGGAAAGCCAATGAATTCAGTCAACAAACTATGTGAACCACTCCTTATTAAAAATGCCATTAAATCTGAATATATCTTACCCCGATAAGTTAAAGAAAGGTAAAGCATTTAAATTAAGCAAACTAACATTACTCCACTGTAACATAAGAAGCCTCCCTAAACATCAAAATGATTTCTCAAACTATTTATCATATCAAAACATAAATTTTGATATTGTCGTGCTTAGTGGAACTTTTCTAAATAACCATAACAAAGACAACTACCCAATTCCCCGGATACAATGGAACACATCTAATTAGAAATGACAAACGAGGATGTGGAACATCAATATACGTAAGGAATGAATTTTACAACAAAGTAAAAATAATCACATCAATTATGAATGATATCATCGAAGCACTTGCTATTCAAATTAACACCAAACTAATTAAAAGAAATAGAGTGGGAATATACAGACAACCAAACTCTTTAAGAAATGATTTTATATACTTTAATACTTTAATTCAAACCCGCTAAAATAATTCAAATGTTTTGATTGCTGGAGACTTTAATATAGATATGCTGAACAAAAACCCCTCATTAGGAGCCAACCCTTTACAGAACCTTCATGACATCACATCGGATTTCTAAATTATATAACATAGCCCACTAGGCCTAACAACATTGAAAACAGAAATCCCACTCTATTAGATCACATTTGGGGAAACTTGAATTGCAATATGAAATCTTTTATCATCCATACTGATCTTACGGATCATTTTCCTTGTCTTGTACAATGGAATATAAATAAAACCAATAACCTAACAACTATCAAATACAGAGAAGATAAAGAAACTAGCAATGGAATATTCATAGATAAAGTAAAAGAAATTGACTTTTCTTCTATATTCAAAGAACAAATAGACTTAGACTAAAGATTCAGTACTTTCATCAATCAAATATACAAGTGCCATCATGAGACCTTCAAAATTAAAACCAAACAGCTAGGCTGTAAAAGAGTCCAAAATCCATGGCTAACACCTAGGGATTATTAAATTCAATAGATCAAAAACACAAACTCTAAACCGTAATTTCAAACGAGGAATCATCCCTCTTCAAAATTATTTAACAATTATATCAATATTTGATCAGCTGACTGAATATTTCACTTCAAACCCACTCCTTAGTGATTTCCAATTCGGCTTCAGAAATGGACGTTCAACTCCGGACTAGCTTATCTGTCTGATAGAAAAACTTTACAAAAATTTAGAAAATAAAGACTCCTCCGTCCTTCTGCTACTAGACTTCACCAAAGCGTTTGACACAATTGACCATTATTTCTTATTAACCAAATTAAAACGACTGGGTTTCGATGGCCGAGACTTGCAGTGGTTTGAAATTTACCTCAAAGATAGACAACTATACGTAAAGTTAGGTGACACACTTTCTAACACACAACAAATAAAAACTGGTGTTCTACAGGGGTCCATACTTTCACCACTTCTATTTTCAATATATACAAACGACTTGATAAACTCACACAACTCCTTCTCTGTCTCGTTCGCAGATGATATATCTATATTGATCAATGACATGAACCCCGAAACACTCTCCAAAAAGTTGAAAGCTCTTTAACAAACATCACGAGAAGGGTGGACTCAAATAAACTATCATTAAACATACAAAAACCCTCTTACATTATAGTAAGCAATAAAAACATAGGTAATAATTTTAAAATTAAACTAAAAGATATTGAGCTAACCCGATCAAATACCGCAAAAAATCCTGAGAGTCATAATAGATGACAAACTAACATTTAAAGAACAAATAAACTCATTAGTAAATAAACTCGCAAAGTATGTGGACATCCTTCTCAAATTAGCTAAATCTGTTCCACTGTTTGTTCTGCGAGAAATATATTTTGCTCATATTCACCCTCACATACTTTACTGTCTATCTCTTTATGGAACAACACCCAAAACAAACAAACATCAAATCATAAGGCTTCTCAGCGGCAGCAGGGATTTTTATAGTCATACACCACCTTTATTCAAAAAACTTAACATATTGCAATATGATCATCTTCTAAACCTCTCCCTCTTAAAGGAAATACACGGAGTAATAAACAGTAACACTTGCGAATTCCTAAAAACTAGCCATCAAAACAATGAAACTGGGAGGGGAATAATCTTAAGAAATAACACCAACCTAAAAACCCCTTTCTACAGACTCACCAAAGCACGACAAACAGTAAGCTACACCTCCTCCATTCAATATAATAATCTCACTGACGACATAAAAAATGAAAGATCAATAAAATCATATGAGCGCAATATTAGTTTTTTTTTTCATAAACTTGAATTGATCCATTATTATTATTATTATTATTATTATTATTATTATTATTATTATTATTATTATTATTATTATTATTATTATTATTATTATTATTGT
>SEYY01024002.1:47500-61022 GCA_009176605.1 Armadillidium nasatum | reverse complement strand
AACTTGTGAAACACTTTATTGTCTAATATAGTTGAATAAATTAATGGAAAATAGAGTACAGCTAAATAAGAAAGAAATTAGAAAGAAATTCATAACTTTACTCATTATGTTTTTTAAATATATAGTTTACATCCCTCGGGCATTAACCTATTAAAGGAGATATAATAATGATTCTAATTGTACTATTGTTTTCAGTTGTTGGCCTATTGAATGACTAGGTATAAGTTTTATTAAACAAAATAAAGATACAGGATCTGAAATAATACACACCAGATGAAGGGAGACCTTTAAGCTGAGAAAGAGGAGAACCTGCTTAAAAGGCCAGCGTAATTGCTACAAGGTTGATCGAGCCACTCGGAATACTAATGTTCGTGATGGAGACATACTGTTGGTGTGGCCGTGAGATAAAAAGTGCAATTCCTGCAATTATTATGGGAAAGAATAGTGCCGGAAGGACTTGTTGGTTCCAAAAACACTGTAGGAACTAGATGAAATATTTTAATGTCTAATATGGTTAAATAAATTAAGTTAAAATTGAGCACAGTGAAATCTTGAATCAATCAATTACGCAGAAGTTGTAAACTACGTCAGTTCGAATTCCAACAAACGTTCCAAGAGGTGTGGTTCCAAAAATAAAAAAAGGATGAGGAAAAATATGAAAAAGGAAATAGAGTAGTCCTGCGAGCGTCACTATAGTACGATATTTATCACCACAGTCCAACGTCTCGAGTATTTTTGATATTCCTAATGAATACATTCAAACGTTTGCTTTGTTTGCTTCTTCAGATTTATATATCTTATTAGCTAGAACTGTTGTATTCTTGACGTATATTCTCCCAGAACATTGAAAATTTTTTCCTCCAATTTTAAAAAACATTTAATATTTTTCGTGCTTTCATCTTTTTAATGGCGGCTTCCTTTTATTTTATTTTTTATTTTTGGTAATACATCTCCGTTTCTTAAAATTCTTCTTCCTAAAAACTCTTCATTCCTTATTACTACAATTCCGTCCTCTTTAATTACCTTTTTATTAATACACACACGCACGCACGCACATATATATATATATATATATATATATATATATATATATATATATATATATATATATATATATATATATATATATATATATATATATATATATATATATATATATATATATATATATATATATATATATATATATATATATATATATATATATATATATATATATATATATATATATATATATATATATATATATATATATATATATATATATATATATATATATATATATATTATTTCAGTACTAGAGTTATGAACACTCTCTTTTTATGTATTATTTGTTTATAAATCCTAAGATTAGCCAATGCACATTAATAAATTACACTTTGTTATTATACACCATTGAAAACAACAATATATCCTTAACAAGCTTTCGCTCTTGTTAGAAGCCTCTTTCAGGTTGAAATGATGTGGCTGCTCTGTAGAATGTTTCTCATGTCTTCCAATACTATGGTTGGTTGTTGATTAAACTTTTGTAATAAGGTGAATGGAGCATCATGGAGTTTTGAAATTGGTCTATTTTGTAGTCTCCTGTGTTTTGGTTAAAGTTTGGGATATTATTTATGCAGAAAGATTCAGCGATTTTTCTTTTATTATAATTATTTATGTTTTTGATGATTCCACTATTATTGAGGTTTATGAAGTGGTTTTTATTTTGTCTATGTTGAGTGAGGGCGGAGTTTTGATTGTCTATATTTAAATCGTGTTTGTGTTGATACTGTCTTCTTTTAAAGTCTATAGTTTCACCTATGTATTTTAAGTTGCAATTGGAGCAAGGGATGTGATATATGCAGGATGTTTGGGTTAGGAGATTTAGGGGGTTTAAGGACTTTTTTTAATATAATGTTGTTTGAAGGTACCAGGGTTATGTTTTGTGGAATGACTTTTTTAATATGTTGTGTGTTTATGTGGGGTATGGGTAGAAAGTTTTTTGTGTTGTTTTCGTTAGTTTCTATAGAGTAAAATTTTGTTTTAGCTTTATTGTATGATTTATTAATTATGTATATAGGGTATTGTAGTTTTTTGAAAGTGTTTTTTAAGAAATCATTTTCAGTTTTTAAGTAGGCAGGGGAACAGATTTTAAATGCACGGAGATAAAGTGCTGAGAGGGTGGCTATTTTAATAAGTGTGCTGAATACCAGTGTATGTAGCTTGGTGAAGATGTGGGCTTTCTATATATTGTGTATGATGGTTTAGTGGTGTGGTCCCATATGATAAGTGTATCTAAGAAGGGTAAGGAGTTTTGAGTAGCGGGTGGGGTTTCCATAGTGAATTGAATATTTGGGTGAATGCTATTTATGTGGTTTAAAATGGTTGTGGGATTGATTGAGATGGGGATGGCAACAAATACATCATCAACATAGCGGAGCCATGTGGTATTAGTAAGGAGGGGATGGGGATGAATGTAATAGTGTTCGATAAGTTCCATATATAAATTACTAAGCATGGGTGACAAGGGGGAACCCATACTTAATCCTTCTTTTTGTTTGTAAAACGTTTGATTATATTGGAAATAATTATGTTCGAGGGTAAGGAGGATGAGTTGTTTTAATATAGGGAAGGGGTATTGTAGGTTAATGTTGTTTTCATTGATGTAGGTACTTAGAAGTTGGAGTAGATGTGCAACAGGAACTGAAGTGAAAAGTGAGATGACGTCGTAACTTACAAATTTATGGGTTTTAGGGTTGAGGGAGGTGGTTTTTTTAATGAATTCGTCTGTATTTTTTAAGTGAGATGATGAGATTTTGCCTAAGAGTGACAATCAATTAAATGCAAAAATTTTAAAGAATATCCTACAATCCATAAAATTAACAAAGCATATATGACACAAATCCCACAATTTTACGGAGTCCCCAAGACACACAAACCTAATGTACCACTACGCCCTATCATAGCCAACACCAATTCTCACACTTACAAACTTGCACATGGCTATCCGTACAACTAAAACCCCTCTTAGGCAAAATCTCATCATCTCACTTAAAAAATACAGACGAATTCATTAAAAAAACCGCCTCCCTCAACCCTAAACCCATCCCATATATTATATATATATATATATATATATATATATATATATATATATATATATATATATATATATATATATATATATATATATATATATATATATACATATATATATAATCGGTTTCAGATTTAGTGAAAGATATAGGAAGGATGTGAAACGAGGAGATTTAATATTAAAGAGGAATGAAAAGTTAGCGAAATTTTGCTGGGAGAAAAGAAAATTGAACAAAACAACCTGCTTTGAAGGAGATAATGTCGAAGCGAGTTGCAAGTCATTTAAATGGACTGGAATGAAACTCCTCAGACTTGGAATAAAGTTTCTCAAACCCTTACTCGAAAATGATTCAATGAACACTTATGTTATCCTTTTAGTAAGAGATCCAAGGGCAATCATGAACTCCAGAAAGACGTCTGTCACATTTTGCGAAAAGGAATATTGTTC
This sequence comes from Armadillidium nasatum, assembly GCA_009176605.1. Taxonomy (NCBI): domain Eukaryota; kingdom Metazoa; phylum Arthropoda; class Malacostraca; order Isopoda; family Armadillidiidae; genus Armadillidium; species Armadillidium nasatum. The sequence goes on along the minus strand of SEYY01024002.1, from coordinate 57,496 downwards.
AGACGCTAAAATACTCTGTTCAAATATGAGAGATGACCTGATGGCTTATAATGAACTTTCTAAATCGTTTCCGAGACGTATTATTCTTGTACGATACGAAGACCTTTGCCTTGATCCATTTGGGGTTGTGGAGAATATATTTAAAACGATACATTTAACTTTTCACTCTAACGTTAAAAATTTCCTTCAGAAGCATACCGTACTGACAATAAACAATAAGGCGAGTACTTTTAGGAAATCGAAAGCACAAATTCTCAAGTGGACCTATGAAATTAATACGACTCTTCTATTCGAAGTGCAAACCTCTTGTTCTTCTATAATGGAACAACTGGGTTATAAATTAGTGTCCTCTTTGACAAATTTGAACATCAGTGATGTGCTTGCTGGTACAAGTGTCATGTGATGATCAAATAATACTACAGTAAGTGATTTAAGCTTATTTCTTAGCATAAGCTTATTCTATGGCATTTTCAAACTAAAAGGTTATATTTTATGGTCACTAAGTGGTCTATAGTAACCTTTATAATTATTTCATATTTATTACAAATAACATTAAATCTATAAAGGGTTGAAAAGAGGGTTCCAAAATCACAGGTTGGTTCAAACAACAGATTCGTTTTGGGCTTCTGTGAGTGAAAATATTGGATATCCATTTCGGCATTCCATTAGTATTTAGTCTTAATTCATATAATCATTTGCAAATTGACAACTTGGTGATCATTCTGGTAATTTACATCAGGTTGTATCGTACGTTGTATTAACCGGCATGTTGATCGTAATCACCAATTTTTAACCTGCATAGGGGTCTTATTACCTCACTGCAAATACGTCATTCATTTATTCTTCATCATTGATTTTATGTTTTCCTACAATCAAATTTGGAGTCAGATCCTACATTCAAATAATTGAGAGTAAACTCATAAAAGTCTTTTATTAAACAATATTCGCTTCAAATATTAATTATAAATTCTCGTGGATTAAACTTAGCTTTGTTACATCTATCCAACATTATCATATAGAATAGAAAAGATCAGTTAGGTTATATTAGGTTTTGAGAATCTCTTTGCTCTTCAAACGTTCATTTTATATATCGTAATCTGTCGAATACTTAATTATAATCCGACGCAGAAATTAAGGCAGAATCATATCATCTAATATTTAATATGAATTACATATCTAATAATTTATTGATGAAAAAGGAATGTGGTGGATCAAAACTACCATGCTTGAAGATGCTGCTGCCTATAAAGAGCTAAATTATATTACTTATATATACAGGGTGCTTCAAAAAAATAAATAAACAAATAAAATAAAAAATACTAATACTTCTGTGTAGAATCGTGATATATATACAGAATTTCTATTTTCTCATTTGCAGTCGAGTCATTTGGCTCTGGAACCAACCTGGAGGATTCGAAGAATCTGTTGATAATGATGGTGAATAAGTTGACTCCATGAAGAAAAAATGCATTTATTACTATGATAAAATGTTTTATTAGTTCTGTTTCTCTGTAAAGTAAACTTTTTACTTCCCATATTTTTGAAGCGTCTATATATATATATATATATATATATATATATATATATATATATATATATATATATATATATATATATATATATATATATATATATATATATATATATATATATATATATATATATATATATATATATATATATGAAAGTGGAGAAGATTTTGCAAAACCTCAAAAATATAACCGAGTAGGAACGTAGATGAAAACTGGTTCTAGCAGAGAGAAGCTGACGTTAGAGAAGTTCCTCTGTACACACACACTAACAGACCTCTTTTGAAACTTCTACTACAAATCTTGTGAAGCAAACAGAGCCGACAGGAAAAATACAAGTTCATTTGGCACAAATTAATTCGGAGTTAACTAATATAAAACAATACCTTGGCTGAAGTGGTAACAATATATTGAGGTTGTTAGCTGCAAGGTAAAGTGAGATAATTGTTGATAAATTGTTCCTTAGGGTATCTCCTGCAGAAATCATTGACATGTCAATTTTAAAAACTGTGAACTCTGCAGATTTTTAAAAAAATATTGCAAATTAAAAAACAGATTAGTTTAAGCAAATAAGCAAAAAAAAAACACAAAAAAAACTACATTCTTTCACCAGTTAGTTAAAACTAATTGAAAATAGGTATATTAATTAATATAACTGCAATTTAAATTTAATAATGAGTTTTTGTAATAAATTATTATTTTACAATAACATAAAAGTTTGTTAAAAAAGCAAATAAAAACAAAAAGAAATCGTGTTTTCCATAACCAAATAATTTAAATTCTGAAAAGAATTGGTCTATAATTTTTAATGTTAAACCTGCAAGACAGTTATAAATGTTCGACGAGATAATAAAAAATACACAGCTATTATGATGATTCTTTCCAAAATATAAAAGTTGGTGTCTGGGTTGAAATTTTTGGTACAATTCCTTAAATTATTGTAAAAAAAATTTCTCCATTTTAAAAATGTGATTGATATCTGGTACATATACTGTATCACTTTAGAAATAAAAATAAACACTATTTACGTACTACATTATCCAAGTTACAGGAAAATATTCACCTATTAACTTCCCATTTAGTTGTAACACTTCTCTAAACCTTGTTTCTAAGTTTTGTTTTGTTCAATTTCAAAACATTCTCGAAGCAAAGTAATTCTCAGTTCAGAATCATATTTGAAATATCTTCACCGAAACAAACTACGAAAAATGTTCTTTTTTTCAACAATAACAGGGATGATGAATTTAGAGAAATATAAAAGATTTGCAAAATTAAATAAGCAAATTTAAAAACTTAAAAAGAAATCGTGTTTTCCATAACCAAATAATTTATTCAATAAGGAGAACAGAAATGTGAGAAGGATGTAGAAAGAGTAGATCGGTAAATCATTAATCCTTGGAGAGTGAGATTGGGGATCTGAACTCTGATCTTTCTCATATCTCCATTTTTGACAAAGTAAACATTGTACTTTTCCATACTTCTAAAACCAAAATCTTTATCTATCCAATTGACGTAATCTTCAAAACAACTTCGCAATTCAAATTTTTATTAGTAATTAATATTCTTGTCATTTTCTCGTGAACTTCCTGTCTTGAAATGATAACATTATTGTTGTAAACCTTAGGTGCAAAGAGTAAATATCGTAAGTTAGGTTTTATTCAATCATTATAAATATATGTTCTTTACGACTAATCGTAGTTTTAACCTAGTCGTAACTTCCTCACTAAAACATCATTTCAAAATATTTAGGATAATGAAATAGCTAAAAAGTGCAGGTAGAAATGCACTCCTAAATTATTCATAAAACTTGTTTCATCTGTCTGAAAATGAAGAGCCAATGCTTATATGATACGGTGGCTTCTGAACTTGGCTGAAGTTCAAGTGTATTAGGACTTAATCTTCGCTGCTCCATTGTTAAAGCCTATTCAAACTGCTTGCTAAATAAATTGCTATAAACCTTAAGTTCAAAGGCTAAATTTGAGCACTTAAATTTTGATTCAACAAGAACAAAACAAAACCCTTAGAAAATAAATGCTTTTTACGTAGTTCTTGAACATCTTTATTAAGCAAATAAAAATACAAGAAGAATAAGTCTATTATATACTGAATATCATTCATTATACTCTGAATATCAATATTATAATAAACGACATATAATTTGATGTTCAAAATCTATTAGTGTGAAACACATAAACACTTACAATAAAACTTGTTCAGAATAGCATTAAATCACAATAAGCTTCTAAGAGGCTGGGTATTTTGAGGGGTCTTCAGAACTGCTCTGTATAGGAGCATTCTACTTTCTTGTATGTATCACATATTTTAAGTGATTTAACACACACAGGTATTCTGTCTATAGATTTAGAGAGTGAAGAGTAACTGCTTACAACTGCAATAGAGCTATCAGAAAGAAAGCAAGATACCGGAAGTGGGAAGTTTAGAAATTAAAGATTTGTGAAGACTTTATTAAAATCATTCGATATGTCTAATTTCAATTAAAAGTATCTCCGAAAGGCTGAAAAACTTCTGAACAAGAGTCAGAGAGAGAGGAGAAGATCATCAATAAAGATTTTTTTTTTCTGGAATAAAATTTGGTTATTAGGGATAAAATTAGATTTATGATTTTTCCAAATTTTCATAATCCATGTTAGGGTTATTTAAATTCGTAAACTTTGGAAATTACTGTAATTGAGGTTAAAGTACGATAATTACAAAGTTGACAGGACATAGCTTCCTTTCTTTTGGCACAGGTTGAACGAAAAATATTTCCAACAGAAAAGAGAAAAGGTAGAGACAAAAAAAACTTAAAGGCAAGATCCGTGCTTGGAAACACAGGTTTCAAGGATCATAGGTTGAAATTGGTTTATGTTCTTAATACTCATTCTGTTTCGGAACGAAATACAAGTAAAATGAATAATTGGAGATTGACATGAAGGTAATCCCTGAAGGCAGAGTTCATGAGACGAATAGCATCATAACAAGCAGAGTTAAACCAAAGTTTGTCAGTTTTAATGGAAAGGAAAGAGAAAGGAATGTACTCCTCCATGCAAGAGAGTAGAGAAACACCTCAGCTATGCATTCTGAAAATTTCGATGGATTCCCCCCTCTAAATGGCTATTCATTACGAGAGAAATCAAAGAAGTATAACCGAAAGTCCGACTAGGTTGCAACACCAAAATGCAAAAAAACGTTTCCTTGTAGTAGGCTTGAGCCTATCCTACGAAGACTTAAAGAGATAAAACAGTATAGAGATAAAAATATGATCGGAGGAACCCAGGGATGAACTGAAAGAAGTCCATTGGCGGAGGTGAGAATAAAATCATAAAAATTATAATTTTTAAAAGGGACAAGAGAGGGTATGTTCTATTTTGGAGTTTAAATTGAGTAAGAATCTATTATTGTAGATAAAGCTAAAAGGTACGTAAAAAAAAAAAAAAAGAAAATGACTTTGGTCATAGAATGATAAAAGATTTTAAGCCTTTAAAAAATGGAAAAAAAATATCTGGAAACATGAAATTAAAAGCACGAGAACTGACAACGTTGCTGCATACTCACAACAACTATCTGTGGATCAAAATTTAAGACAGAGACTTGTATAACGGAACAAAGTAGGGTGGAATGTAGGAACTCTCCAACACCTGAGCTTCAATTAAGAACAAGAAATAATGTTTTCAGAAAGAGAGAGAGAGTATTCAACAATGAGCAAATTAGACTCGAGGGTGTGGATATTGCAAAAAAAAAAAAAAAAAATTAGTAAAGAAAGAAGAGAAGACTGCACCGGAATAATTTAATAACTCAGAGGCAGCTCGGACCCCATCATCAGAAGCCAGAGGCCGCCAGTTTCCGTTACTGATAGAGTGGGGATGAGAGAACAGGATGAGAGGCTATCTTTGGAAGCTACCTCTCATAGATTTTCTGAGGCCATTTTTGTTGTTAATAGTACGTTAATATTAAAAAAAGTACGTGATTGTAAAAATAGTGTAAGTAATGTGTGGGTGTGTGAAGAAAGAAATTCCTCTTTTAGAAACCTACAGAGAGTCCAGTAATATACAATACCTATTGCATGAATTAGGTACAAAAGGAACGAACCACTGAGTACAGTCGTGTATCGAAATGTTCCAATTCACTTTAACATTTAAAGTTTATTGTGTGGTGATTACATCGTTTCCAACAGATCCTTTTTCTCCCCCTTATATATATATATATATATATATATATATATATATATATATATATATATATATATATATATATATATATATATATATATATATATATATATATATATATATATATATATATATATATATATATATATATATATGTATATGCAAGTGTGCTTGTCTTTGCGTCCAACATGAATGATAGCAAATTAAAAAATTCGAGGAGGAGGTGGGGGGTTGGGGTTGGGTGGGGGGTGAGGGTGGGGGGGTTGGGTGGGAAGGCGCCAGTTTATAATTTTCCCCCGGTTAACAAAATTGCTAGTTAAGCCCCTGTGCGACGGGAGAGTTCAAAAGTGCAGTGTTTATTGTAATAGCGGTAGTATGTAGCTAGTTACTCAGCAATTCTACGGGAAGAAAGAGACTAGAATGTTAGTGAAATCCCTAGACTTCACCTTTTCAAAGGAGAGCTACATGAGTGGAACCACCCCAGATGTGTGGAGCATACTCCATACAAAAGCGAACAACATTCCTATACAAAGCAAAGCAACTGCATGTGGATTGTGAAGAAACTCCAAACTCCAAAGATGCCATCAGAACCAACTCAACCTCTTAGAAGCTTGTTTAGAAATAAAAGTGATCTTTCCTAAAAAGATGACGAGAAAAAGAAACACCGAGAATATTAAGGACAGACGAAGGTTTGAGTTGAATGTTTTCGTAGAAGATATCATAGTTATGTGGAAGGTTCTGTCGAGAAGAGAGACGGAGGAATTGAGTTTTGGTGGCATTGAAAACAACCATGTTTTCTCTTCCCCAATTTGAAAAACGAGAAAGGTCAGAGATTAGTTACGCCAAGACTACCCTCCTGGAGTCAGTTAACTGCTGTTGGGATAAGCGATTTTCAAATTGCAAGTAGTAATGAAGGGTAGAGTCATCGGTATAGGAGTGGATAGGAGATGAGGTAATAGAGAGGTTATTAAGAATAAATAAAAATCGAGTTGGGAATAGGATAGATCCCTGAGGAACACGACTATTAATAGATTTAAAGTAAGAACGGTGGCCTTCTACGACAGTTGGTATAGAACGACTGTAAACTAATTCAAAGAGACGAAAAGATTGCAAACAGGGTTGGTGATTTTTTTGATTTTTTTAAAAAAATCAAAAAAATCAAAAAATCAATGATTTTTTTGATTTTTTTGATTTATTTGATTTTTTTGATTTTTTTGATTTTTTTAAAAAATAATAAAACTGTTTTTTTTTTTTATTTGTTATATATATATATATTGCAAGTTATGTATTTAATTTATGGATTAATGATTATGCATCAAAAGTGCTTAAATTTTATTTCTTTTATAATTTATATAGAGGAATATTGTTTTCTTATAATGTTGTATAAAAATTTAAATGGTTGAAAATTAAAAGGAATTGTCTTTTCTGTTTTCTCTTTTGTTTATAACCTCAAATTGCATTAGATTAAAGCTCAATAAAATTTTGTTGAAGATTTGATTGAATATATATTAGGAATTCTAAACTCTAACAGTTATATATTGGATAAATTATATTAATGAAGATCAGATTCTTGTATTACCCTATATGAAATCTTGAACCAAATATTAAGGAAGTTATATTTCTAATATATAAACTACTTTAAAGTATTTTAACACAGTAAGAAGGAACTAATATATCTGTTATATCATTATGTATCAAAAAATATGACAAAATAAAACAAATAAAAAAAAAAACAGTTTTATTATTTTTTAAAAAAATCAAAAAAATCAAAACAATCAAAAAAATCAAAAAAATCATGATTTTTTCATAAAAAAATCAATTGATTTAATCAAGTGATTAAATCAATTTGATTTAATCAATGCCAACCCTGATTGCAAAGGAGGGAAGTTTGGAAATCAAAGCTTTGTGCCAGACTCTATCGAAGGCTTTCGATATGTCCGTCGATCAGCGAAAGATTCATCGAAACGCAGAAGAGCGGAAGACCAAGAGTCAGAGAAAAGGGAATGAAGATCACCAGTAGAGCGCTCTTTACAAAAACCATACTGGTTGTTAGAGATAAGATTAAAAAACTTGAAATGTTTCCAAATCTTCCTGTAAAGGATAGATTCGAAAAATTTAGAAAGAATAGAGGCTAAAGAAATTGGGACTATAGTTGAGAGGGGTTCCACTTTTTTGGCTCATAGTTTATCAAGGCAGGGTGCATGCTCAGAAGCACAAGTTTTGAGAATTACAGGAGTGATATTTTTACGACAGTACTCTTTCTTAATGAGAATTCATAAAAGTACAACTCAAGTCAGACAACGTAGCAGCACCGAAGTATCAGAAATGTATCTTCGGTGAAGGCGGGGAAATTCTCGTGTTAGACTTGAAAAGACAGAACAAGATATAGAAGAGAGATAAGAAGGTTATAGGATAAACCCAGAGAAGGAAAAAGTTTAACAGTTTAGGAAAAAGGTTAAGTGGTTAAAAAAAGATCAAGTATATTGGGTATATAAACAAAACGGTCAGTGATACGTTTAGGGAGTTGCACCAACTGCTCAAGGTTGTTCTAAATAGAAATATGATAGGCGAATTAATCAGAAGTATCATTTTAACTAGATAAAACCCATCGGTGGTGGTGAACGTTGAAATCACTTAAAATGATCATTTCAGAGAAAGGAGAAGATAGAATGTGCTCTACTTTAGAGTATAGATAGTCGAAGAATTTTTGTAGTTCTTAGAATTATTTGATGAATAGACAGAACACATAAATTTAGTTGTAGAATTACAAAAAAAGCTTAAGCTATAAAATAGATAATTCAAAAGACATTCAAATTAGATATACGAGAGCAACTAACACAATTGCTGACATATGTGCGACATATGTCTTTGACTGAAAATTGAAGATAGAGACAGTAGGAGGTAAAAGAGGATCGTTTACTGCCAGAGCACTTAAGCTCCTGAGTTCAGAAAAGAACAAAAAAAAAAAAAAAAAAAAAGGTCTAGAAGAAGAGGGTAATTCTTTGATAAAGTGGAAATTAGACAAGAGACGAAGAATGTTGCAGAAATTAATGAAAAAAGACCGTGCATCAGGGTAAACCGAAAGCGAATTCTTGGCGGCACCATCTTCATCATCGAAGGCCGTCAACTCCCAAGTAATAATGGGGTGAGGGGTGTACGAGGGACTTTGTTTTTATGCTTCTCCTCCAAAAATATCCGGGGCAACATTATGTTTGGTCATTTATTCTATTTAAATAGTGATTTACTCACGTGTTTGAGGGCGTCGGTTCGATCCCAATTTAGGATCCAAGGTATATACTACCAAGAAAAGTTCCTCTCCTAGAATAGGGCAATACCCGTGAGATTTGAACTTTTTAATAAAAAAATGTATAAGTGCTTGTGAATTTATAGAGACATTTGAAAACAGGGGAGGGTAGTGGTAGCATTGGCACTCTAATATGATACGAGGGTACCCTAAAATCCCTGTGAGGTTGAAACGCAAAAACGACAACGGAGTCGGGGTCACTTCCGTCGCTTCGGACGACGCTACGTCTTCCTCCTACATATATATATATATATATATATATATATATTATATATATATATATATATATATATATATATATATATATATATATATATATATATATATATATTATATATATATATATATATATATTCAACTTTTAAACTCTGCTGCACCATGATTCGAACCCCGACATCTTGGATGATAAGCAAGAGTGTTACCTCCGAGCCAAGACAGTTCAGTAGGAAATCGCTCTGGGAAGGCTCACAGACGTGGAGGTAACTCTCTTGCTTATCATCTAAGAGGTCGAGGTTCGAATCCTGGTAGAGCAGACTTTATAATTAAAATATATATATATTACTATATGGTTGTTGGTTTTTATATATATATTATATATATATATATATATATATATATATATATATATATATATATATATATATATATATATATATATATATATATATATATATATATATATATATATATATATATATATATATATATATATATATATATATATATATATATATATATATATATATATATATATATATATATATATATATATATATATATATATATATATATATATATATATATATATATATATATATATATATATATATATATATATATATATATTAGAGGTGGACCGGATAGTAATTTTTTACTATCCGCAGATGCGGATGCGGTTGCGGATATTCAATTGCGGATATCCGCAGATGCGGATGCGGATAGTTTAATTTTTTAAGAGTTTTTGCCATAGATTCTTGGAATTTTAAATATAATA
>SEYY01024002.1:40000-42500 GCA_009176605.1 Armadillidium nasatum | reverse complement strand
AAAAACTAGAAATTAATAATCATATAAAGAACAGGATAAACGGTATATTACGATTATTAGACTAACGGAATTGTAATTGGAAAGGGCCACTGTCACTATTAAGCGATGGTTTTAGACTAGCAATGTATATGGATTCCAGAATTTTTAGGTCGGTTGATTGGTTGGTTTGTGAAATTATGGAAAAATGGGATGGGTCTATAGGGTGATATTTGTTGTAACTATGGGTTCTAATGCTGGATGGGGAGGGGGATGAGAGGTTCATGCCAGTTCTGGGAGAAATGCTTCTGTGCTCGTCGCATCTGACAGCGAGTTGGCGAGTTGTACTGCCAACGTAGGTACTATTACAGGTACCACAAGAATATTTGTAAATGATGGACGAGCGTAGAGGGGTAGGTAAGGGTTCTTTGTGAGTTAGGAATGAGCCTATAGAAAAGTTGGGGATGAAAACAAAAGTAAAATTTAATTGGGGGTAGCTGTTGTGTAGAAGGCTATAAAGTTCATTTTTCATTTTGAAGTATATTAGGTCCTAAAATGGGAGTTTAATATAGAAAGGTTGTTTACTTCTAAAACCATCGCTTAATAGTGACAGTGGCCCTTTCCAATTACAATTCCGTTAATCTAATAATCGTAATATACCGTTTATCCTGTCCTTTATCTGACTATTAATTTCTAGTTTTTATCATTTTAATTCGTCTCCTATTTTACAATTCATTTATTTTTTCTCGTTTATTGTTTAGAATTTTGATTTTGTTTTTACCCCCCAGTCATTTTGATAAATTATGTTTTCATTTTGTGTATACTTTTTTCTTTTACAGATAAATGATTATATAACTTTTACTGATAATTGAAAACTATTGTTTCTCCTGATGATGGGAATATGAATCCCGAAACGTCGAGTTATTTTAATGATTTATATGTTAACCTTAGATTTTAATTCTCCTGTGATTTTAACTAATTTTTGTGAATAATAAAAGACATATTTTTAACTATATATATTTATTGAAGAATGTTCCGAGCTCTGATTCTGTTGTTCATTATAAAAACCAGATTCCCGAAGGATAGAAATGTTTATGATATATATATATATAATATATATATATATATATATATATATTATATATATATATATATATATTATATATATATATATATATATATATATATATATATATATATATATATATATATATATATCATCTGAAGGGATGGCCACTGGTTCATATGGAATTCACTAGAATTGGAAATTTAATTCAAAATTTGATCAATTCAAGGGCCGACATGATCCTATGCACAAAGTTTGAAAATGTTTGATGTAAAAAAAAATTCTTAAAAATATGGTTGAGGAATAATTTTAACTTTGTTTTATCTTTATTTGTTTAATAATAATAATAATAATAATAATAATAATAATAATAATAATAATAATAATAATAGTATTAAAGAAATATATTATTATTATTATTATTATTATTATTATTATTATTATTATTATTATATTATTATTATTATTTTTATTATTATTATTATTATTATTTTTATTATTATTATTATTATTATTATTATTATTATTATTATTATTATTATTATTATTATTATATAACTGAAGAGAGTTGAATAGAGAAAGAATGATTATATTATGGCGTAACACAAGCCCTCCTCAATGGAGGAGGTACTCCATAAGAGAGTTCGGAAGTTTAGTGCCTGTTTCAATTAATAAGCGATAGTGTACGGAGAAAGTTGCAACAGTTAGTCAATTAGAATTCGAGAGTTAATGAGGTGTAAATCCTTAGAGCAGTCATTTCAAGAAGGGCTGTGTGAGTAGTTGAGAGGCTATATTGTCGGCCAGGGGATGCCGGGATGAGACCTCAGTGTGAGACCCACAGGGTGTGAATAGAACAACCCAAGATATGGGAAAAATACTCCATACAGTTACGAACAACTTCCCGTTACAGAACAATCTAATTGCATGGTGAGATGAGGTATTAATATATTTTAGAACACCTAACGATTTAGAAGCTTTTTTAGTGACAGAAATAACGTGATCTTTTCCGGAAAGAAAATACCAAGAATATTAAAGAAAGGAGAATTCTTGAATTGTATCTTGAAGGAAGATTATATTTGTGGGGAAGATTTTGTTGAGAAGATCCTCGAGATGCAAGAACTGTGCTTTGGAGATATTAACATGAATCATTCTTTTTCTGCCTCAGTTAATAAAAAGAAAGATCAAAAATTGCTCCAATCTCGTTCTGGTAAACATTTGCTATATGAAGTGGAGTGGAGCACCTTTTGAAATCAGAGGAGTAATGAAAGGTTAAGCGTATGGATAAGTGGCGTTATGACTGAGAAAAGGTGTTTGAAAACAAGCAATAAAAAAAAGAGTTGGGGATAGAACAGAACCCTAAGGAACCCCAATATTAACAGACTTAGGGGTGATCGGCTGCGGTCTACAACAGTTATTACAGCAGCTATTGTAGACTGTAGCGTATAGAACTACCTGAAA
>SEYY01024002.1:17500-22500 GCA_009176605.1 Armadillidium nasatum | reverse complement strand
TACGCATCTCATATATTTAGAGTGGTTCCCCTCACATAACTCTCCTTGAAAAAGTGGAGTCTAGTTTTTCGTCTTATCAACTCTCCTGCTCTCACTAATTCTTTCCAGTCTCTTTCTGCTCGTCAAATTATTGCATCAGTCTTTCTATAATATCGCTATTACAATGGACACTGTTCTTCTGAACTCTCTCGTCGCATTCCTCCTCCATTGAGAAGAGCTCGTGCGACACGTTTTTCTCTACAGTCTCATCCTTTCTCTGTCCAACTCTATAACCCGAGACTTAATCGCTATTTTTTTATATATCTCCTCCGGTGGGCAAAGGCCGGAGGCCTACCAAATTGTGCCAAATTTGGAAGAAAACCTATCCTGGTCAATGGAATCTGACATACCCAAATATGTACTCTACTGGTAAATACTGGAACACACTCCCTTCATCTATTTTCACAACTTCCTTTGAATTACACACCTTCAAGCGCAGTGTGTCTGAGCATGTCAGCCTTTAATTTGATCAGGTTTCCGATTTTATACCAAACTCTGATGGAAAGTAGGCCTCTAGCTTTTGCACTCCAGAGGTGAAATAAAACATAAAATTATCCAGACAGGGTATTGCAAAATTAGTGGTGCAAAACTTAACAGTGAGTAGGGAAGGGCAAAATTTTGCACATTTTATATTATTCACATGTTCGCAAATGTTTAGTTTACTAGATAGTGCTCGTAAATGTTAAGAGTAGTTATAAGATAGAAAATCAAATACCGATAGAGAGACCTAAAATTTATTGTTCATAACTATTATTTACAATAACTGTCAAAAGTATCTTCCGCCAACATTAATCCACATGCGATACCTACGTCGTAGAGACTATAGTATGTTTTCGAAAGAGGCCTGGCACCTCTGCAATATCTGTATAAACCATTGAAATTCTTACCACGAGATTCTCCTCTCACTCGACAGTTATATCATAAATGAGGCTCTTCGTGTACCCCAATAACAGAAATCAAGAGTGTTCATATCTGGGGACCTCGCAGGCCAGGACACTGGACTATTCTACTCGATCCATCAATTTGGAAATTGAACATCCAGGTAATTTCGTGCGCCAATATGGAAATGTGCTGGAGCCCCTTTGTGTTAGTACCACATTCGTCTGCGAATAGCTAATAATCCAGAAAGTACTTCCTGAAGAAATATTCTGTATGCGTTTCGGTGATGATGTTGGCATAATTGTATGGTCCAATTATGTGGTAATGTACGATACCAGCCCAAACATTCACACAATCTATGTTGATGCATGACATGAGAGCTATTTACATGATATTCTTGAATGCTAGACAAATTCAATACACAATTACGCCTGAAATAGGCCTCATCTGGGAATAATACCTATTTGGAGGAGTTTGCCTCATTTACCTCCTGATTCAGGAAAAAAACTGAGTGAATTGCACTCAAGGCTCGTAATATTTTGGTTTCAAATCCTTTATCCTCTGGAAGTGATATAGATTGAAACGACTATCACTCATACACTCCACACTGCAGTATGATCTCCGATCCCCATATCTGCTGCAGCGGCGCTGGTGCTCATGCTTGGGTAATGACGAATATGACGTAAAACTTCTTCCTTAATACGCATACGCATCGCCGTTGATCGGCAGCTATCTACTCTATTAGTTCTGAATGTTCTTGATTCACGAAATCGTCTGTGAAGGTTTGTGAACTTTCGAAGACCGGGAACATAAAGATTCGGAAAAGATTTCGGTATATTCTTGCTGCACGTCTTGCATTACCATACGCTAGGGGCATATAGGACATTTCCACATTTGTTAGATTATTCATGTTGCCAGTTATGAGCCACGATTACAAATGATATTTGCTCACATTGTGTATCTTACCTTGCTATCCACGTATACTGGAAGGTATACTTTAAAACTAATACAAGCTATAACTTGTCGGACTATAAATTTGCAGACGCATGTGTAAAATAAAACATGTGCCAAATTTGCCCTTCCCTGCACACTGTTAAATTCGGTACCTCAAATTTTGCAACACCCTGTATATATATATATATATATATATATATATATATATATATATATATATATATATATATATATATATATATATAATATATATATATATATATTATTACTGATTACCACAGCTCACGGGCCAAGGTCTTTTCAAGGGGGGAGCAGAAATAAAAAATAAAAGAGAAATCCACCCAATTCCGACTAACGTAAATCTCTTACGTGAGTGCAGATGGAGGCCTTAAAGAGAGGAAGATTAAATACAGGAGGAAAACAGAAGATAGCAGAGAGTTCAACAGAACAGAAGCGGTTGGAAATAGGGAGGCACCACAACGGACAAGAGTGGTAGTGGAATGAGAGAGGAAAGTTCCCTCGAGCATCTGCCGTTATAGTACCTATAGAAAAGAAATAGTGCACCAACGCCATGTCTCAGAGACAGAGTGTCAAGCGAGCTTGAAAGGAGCGGACAGTTTATCAATCTCTTAGCCTTATATATATATATGTTTTTAATATATATATATATATATATATATATATATATATATATATATATATATATATATATATATTTTTTTTACAGAACGCCACCACTCACGGGCAGAGCCCTTTTCAAGGAGGGGGCACACACACAGAGACAAAACTCATTCAAACACACACACACACACTTAACGCACAGCCCTCAGGTGGGCGCAGACGGAAGCCTTGAAGAGTGGAAGATTAAATGCAGGAGAAAAGATAGATGACGGTAGAGAATTCCACAGAATAGAGGTGGCTGGAAAGAATGAGGTATCACAACGGGCTAGCCTGGGATTTCCTACGTCCACACAAAATTGGTGCGAAAGCAGGGCACCCCTTGTGCAACGAGGACGACGCAACGGTGGAGGAATGCGAGAGGCCAATTCCCTCGAGCACCTGCCATTGTAGTACCTGTAGAAAAGAGAAAGAGCGCCAACGTCACGTCGCAGAATAAATTGGAAAATTAATGGAACCATCAGACGCATGAACAAAGATCTCTAATTCTTATGTGGTTATTAAAGAAGAAAAGGAGTGAATAAGATGCTATCTTTCAAAGTACTCTTTTGCAAGACTGGTTCGGCTACTTTTGTTATCTTAGTATTTTCATTTGTTGCTAAGAGAGTGAAAAATTATATAGTAGTTTGTGTACTGAGTGAAAAAAAGAAGAAAAACGTTCCTGCTGGACAATCCTATATACACAATTTTGGGTGGAAAGTACACTTAATATATCTACTTTATGAATGAGTCTCGTAAAGGATGAACAACTTAATATAGGAGCCCATCGCAATGCTCTTAATCAACTTACTGTTAAAAACGTTCACTGGGTAATAACTGCATCTCTTCGGACAGCGACTTGAACACACACACACACACACACACACACACACACACACACACACACACACACACACACACACACACACATATATATATATATATATATATATATATATATATATATATATATATATATATATATATATATATATATATATATATATATCAAAATACAGAATGAAAGATTTAAAAGGTTATATATCCAATGTTTTAATTTTAAGATGTAAAGTTAAATAATTTCATGTAAAATATTAGTTACAGCAACAGAGTTCGTTATAAACCTTTAACAGAGTTAGTAACTATTACAAATGAGTATATATATATATATATATATATATATATATATATATATATATATATATATATATATATATATATATATATATATATATATATATATATATATATATTATATATATATATATATATATATATATATATATATATATATATATATATATATATATATATATATATTATATATATATAATATATATATATATATTATTAGTTTTTTTTTTTTTTTTTTTTTTTTTATAGTTGTGTGGAAGATTGTGTCGAGTGGAGAGATGGAGGAACTGAGTTTTTGAGACATTGAAAACAACCAAGTTTTCTCTGCCTCAATTTGAAATACGTGAAAGATCAGAGGTAAGTTACTCCAAGGCAACCCTTCTCGAGTTTATCAACTGCTGTCTATCAACGAGTTGATATAAATGAAATCGAGTCTATCATGACTATCGATTCATCAGCATAGGAGTGGATAAGAGATGAGGTAATAGAGAGAAGGTCATTAATAAAAAGCAGAAAAAATATTGGCGATGAGGAACACCACTATTAATAGATTTTAAGGAAGAATGGTCGCCGTCTACAACAGCTGGTATAGAACGACCAGAAAGGAAATTAGAGAGATCACAGAGAGAAGGATAGATACCGAAAGAGGGAAGTTTAGAAATTAAATTTTTGTGTTACTATCGAAGGTTTCGATATGTCTAGCGCGGCAGCAAAAGATTCACCGAAATGCCGAAGAGCGGAAGACCAAGAGTAAGAGAGAAGGCAAAGAAGATGACCAGTAGAGCGTTTTTTACGAAAACCATACTGGCGATCAGGGAGATGAGATTATAAGAAATGAGATGTTTCCAAATCTTCCTGTTAAGAATGGATTCGAAAACTTTAGAGAGAACGGAGGTCAAAGAAATGGGACGATAGTTAGAGGGATGAGAGAGTTCCCCCTCCCCCCTTCTTCGGCACAGGCTGAATGAGCGCACGTTTCCAGTAAGAAGGGAAAGTTGAAGTAGAAAGACAAAGACGAAGTAGCATATTTTTTGGATAACTAACTACTTGACCTTGGGGAAATCTCTAAAAAAAGTTAAAAAAAAAAATAAAATAATAAAAAATAAAATTGAGTATAAGAATGCTCCAAATAAAAGGTGATTAACTTTTCCCTTTCTATTTCGTTGAATAGCAAAATGATTGAAACAAAATTTATATTTAAAAAAAAAAAAAAACTTTTAGAGATACAGAAAAAGCTCAAAATTGAACTTTGAGATTTCGCTCAATTGCGTCTTATGATGAAAATTTGATGCAGATTGGAAGGAAATTAAACAAAATGTCAAATTTCCAAATCAAAA
>SEYY01024002.1:0-10000 GCA_009176605.1 Armadillidium nasatum | reverse complement strand
CTTATGTCATTTTTTTGGTAAGAGATCCAAGAGCAACTATGAATTCGAGAAGAACTTCTATTTCATTCTGTAAAGATAAAAATTGTTTTGATTCAAAAGTTCTTTGTTCATATTTGGAAGACGATTTGAAGATGTATAATGAGTATTCCATAATATATCCAGGAAGAGTTACTCTTTTACGATACGAAGATCTTTGTCTAGATCCATTTGGAGTTGTTGAGAAAATATTTAAAACAATTGGTTTATCATTTCATGAAAGTGTTAAAACTTTTCTACGAACCCATACAACAGTTAAAGGAAGCAAACCAATGTCCAATTCGAGGAATTCTAAAGAACAACTTCTTGACTGGGTTCGAGAAATAAAAGTACCTCTTTTAAATGAGGTGCAAAAGTCATGCAGTTTTGTAATGGATCAACTTGGTTATAAAGTTGTGTCTTCTTTAGCGAATATTAGTATTAGTTCTGTGCTTCTTGGTTTAAATAGTATTAGATAATTTCTAGCGAAAGAAAACAGGTTATAGATTTTATTAAGATCTTATACCGGTGCATTTTAATTTCTCATAGAAATTTTGCAAATTTTTTTTTTAAATTTCTTAAATATTTAATTTTCAATTTAAAAAAAAAAAAATTTAAATAAATTAAAACATTCTTTATTATTATTTAATCCCAATAAAAAGTTCAATTTCTTCTCCACTTGAATGTTTTATTATGTACAGAGATACTTTTCTTTCTAACGTTAAAGATTGTTTCAATATATATCTGAAAAATAAAATATTTTCAATTGAAGATATTTTAATTTAAATAAATAACAAATATTTTAAAAAATGTAATGGACATTTTTACATATTATGGTATATAAAATTATGAAAATTAAATTTAATACTATAATTTTTATTCAAATTTTTCCTTTTACCTTCCTTATTTTATCAATAATTAAAAAAAAATACTTTAGATACTATTCAAATTAAATATGCTAATTTTTCAACACAGTTTTCAGAATAAAAGAATATAATTGTTAACTTTCACTATAACCTGTAAAGTCGCAAAATTTACAGTCAATTTTAGACGAGCCACTGTTTACTGTTTTCCGACCTTGCATATAAATGAATGACCTTAAGAAGGATTTCGCTCAGTTTTGTGACCGATAACACACTTTAATTTTCCAAATTTTATAAGTTTTTATCCATTATTGTTCATATTATAATTACTATAATGACTTTAACTTATATTTTTTAATATCGTACATTAATTTTTTCACTTAAATGGGGGGGGAATAGATAGAAGCCACATGGGCCTATCGAGACTCTCCAGTCAAAACAAATAATACTAATACTAAAACATGCAACAAAGACTAGGTTTATTATATTCCTAGTTATCAATTCCTTCATGCAAAGTAAGATAAAAATAAAACTAAGCCCATACATATTTTTAGTAAACTTAACTAATTACACATGCAACATGCAATAAACCAACAAACCAACACCACTACAAACTGCCAGTTAGGCTTAGTGACAAGCTGATCTAAAATTCATAGGCTTAGTCACAAGCTGTTCTAATAATTCATACATACCAGCCAATTTGGCTTAGTCATGTTATACTATACGATACCTAAACCATCCATATATCAATCTGGCCCTCTTAAATGCTGCAAGAACATCACAGTCAACAATCTCCTGTGGCAAGCCATTCCAAAAATAACAACCCTATTAGATCGAGATGGCATGACTTCTTTTAAATTTTCTTATCATGGCCTCTAGTCTCTCTTCCATGGTCCACTATAAAGTATTTTTCAATTTATGTATTACTGTCAGATGCAAATATTTGGTAAACTTGTATCATATTCCCTATGAGAAATCACTTTTCATCCGAGAAAATTCCTAGCTCCTTCAACCTCTCCTCATAGCTCTTACTTTCGAAGCTAGAAATCATCTTTGCTGGTCGACGTTGTACTCTCTTCAGCATATCTGCCTTTTCTCAAATGTGGAGCCAAAATCTGTGCACAATACTCTGATGCTGACCTAAGATACTATTATATAGTTCGCCTATAGCCTCTTTGGCTATCTCCTCCCATATTTAAATATCACGGATTATACCTACCTTCAATATTCAATCAATACCATACCCTGAATTATTTTACTATTAACTATTATTTATCAATAATATTATTGCTCTATTAATTTGCTACTATAATTTATTAGCTCTAGAAATATCAGTTATAGGAAAGCCAATGAATGTAGTCAACAATCTAAACGAAACGCTCCCTATAAAAAATGTCATTAAATCTGAATACGTCTACCATGATGAATTAAAGAAAGATAAAACATTTAAATTAAGTAAACTAACACTACTCCACTATAACATAAGAAGCCTCCCTAGACATAATGATGATTTCTCAAATTATATATCATATCAAAACATAAATTTCGACATTGTCGTGTTTTGTGAAACTTTTCTAAATAACCACAACAAAGACAATTACCCAATCCCCGGATACAATGGAACACATCTAGTTAGAAATGATAAACGAGGAGGTGGAGTGTCAATATACGTAAGGAGTAATTTTGCAACAAAGTAAAAATAATCACATCAACTGAGAATGATATCATCGAAGCACTTGCTTTCAAATTAACACCAAACAAACAAAATATAGTCGAAATATACAGACCACCAGACTCTTCAAGAAATGATTTTATACAGTCTCTGAATACTATAATTCAAATCCGCTTAAATAATTCAAATGCTTTGATTGCTGGAGACTTTAATATAGATATGCAGAACAAAAACCACTCATTAGGAGCCACCCTTTTACAGAACTTTATGACATCACACGGATTTATAAATTATATAACACAGCCTACTAGGCCTAACAACATTGAAATCAGAAATCCCACCCTTTTGGATCACATTTGGGGAAACTTAAACTGCAACATGAAATCTTTTATCATCCAGACTGACCTTACTGATCACTTTCCTTGCCTTATACAATGGAATTTAAATAAAACCAGTAACCTAACAACTATAAAATACGGAGAAAATAAAGAAACTAGCAATGGAATATTCATAGATAAATTAAAAGAAATTGACTTTCTTCTATTTACAATGAACAAATAGACATAGACTCAAGATTAAGTACTTTTATCAATCAAATATATAGGTGTTATCATGAGACCTTCAAAATTAAAACCAAGCAGTTAGGCTATAAAAGGGTCCAAAATCCATGGTTAACACTAGGATTATTAAATTCAACAAATCAAAAACATTCACAAATTCTGCGAAGTAAACAATAGTTCACAAGCAACTTGGTGCCTCATAAACAATATAATCAATAAAAACAAAGTGCATTCCCACAATATAAACCAATTATCAATAAATAATGAAGTCTTAACAGACCAAACGAAAATCGCAGACTCACTCAACAGTTATTTTACCAATATTGGAACTGAAATTTTAACAAATAGTTCAGCAGGCCAAACAAACTTTGGAACATTTTTACTTCAGTGTAACTCACATTTCACATTCAAAAACATTACTCCATTAGATGTCCAAAATATAATAGCTGGTCTAAAAAATAAAAAAAATGTGATATTTTAGCTTCCCAACCCACAAATAGAATCTTGTGACTGACATTCATTTCCACACCACTAGCTCACTTATTCAATGTTTCAATCCTTTTAGGTATTTTCCCCTTTACCCTTAAAATTTCCCGGGTGACTCCTATATTTAAGAAAGACAATTCCTTTCTCCCAAAAACTATAGACCAATATCCATTACACACACAATTAGCAAAATATTCAAAAAATAATATTTGAGCAGCTGACTGAATATTTAACCTCAAACTCATTACTTAGCGATTTCCAGTTTGACTTCACAAAAGGGCGTTCAACCTCGGACGCGCTTATCTGTCTGAGCGAAAAACTTTACAAAAATTTAGAAAATAAAGACTCCTCTCTTTACCAAAGCGTTTGGCACAATAGACCACGATATCTTATTAACCGAACTAAATAGACTGGGTTTCGATGGCCTAAACTTGCAGTGGTTTGAAACATATCTCAATGGTAGACAACAATACGTAAAATGAGGTGATATACTTTTTATTTCATAACAAATAAAAACTGTGTTCCACAGGAGTCCATACTTGCACCATTTGTATATTCAATATTTACAAATTACTAAATAAACTCAGGCAACTCCTTCTCTGTCTCGTTCGCAGATGACATATTTATATTGATCAATGACAAGAACCTCGAAACACTCTCCAAAAAAAGTTGAAAGCTCTTTAACAAACATCGTGAGATGGGCCGAATCAAATAAACTATCATTAAACATACAAAAAACCTCTTACATCATAATAAGCAACAAAAATGAAGGAGATAATTTTAAAATTAAACTAAAAGATATTAAGCTAATCCAAACAAATACCACAAGAATCTTGGGTCATGATAGATGACAAACTAACATTTAAAGGACACATAAACACATTGGTAAATAAACTCGCCAAGATTATGTACATCTTTGCAAAATCCATTCCACTCTATATTCTACGAAAAATATATTTTGCACACATTCACCCCGGATACTTTACTGTCTCTATGTATATGGAACAACACCCAAAACAAATACACAAATCATAACAATGCAAAAATGAATCATAAGGTTTTTCAGTGGCAGCAGAGATTTTTTATAGTCATGCACCACCTTGAATTAAAATCAGAAATTCTGCACTATTCACGAATATTATTTTTTTATAGTATTGCTATTATTATTAATTATTTTTATTATTATTATTACTATATTATTATTATCATTGCTATTATAATGATAATAATAGTTAGTTATTATTTTCATAAAAATTGTTATGGTCTTTGAAAATTGTTATTATTAATATCAGTAATCTCAGTGGTGTGATGTAGTAGAATTTTAATATTACTGCTATTATTCTTACTTTAGTATTTTCACTCTATATGTAATTATCATTATCATAACTATAAACATGCATCATCACAATAACAACGATAGTAATAATTATTATTATTAATATTGTTGTTACTATTATTCTTTTTATCATTATCATCGTTCTTATTATCTTTGATATTATTAAAATTATTTCTATTATTATTAAAATTAATACTATTAATGTTTCTTTAGTAATAACTTATTATAACTTACTGTAATTTTAAATGAAGTAAAATATTATATAATAGGAATTAAACGTTGAGGCTCAAAGGAACAGCAGTGCTTTCCCCTAGCAGCTTCTTTTCAGAGAACTGAACAGTCACAATATTATAATTATTATTATTATTATTATTATTATTATTATTATTATTATTATTATTACTATTATTATTATTATTATTATTATTATTATTATTATTATTATTATTATTATTCATATTTATTATTATTATTATATTATTATTGTTATTATTATTATTATTATTATTATCATTGAAATTTAAATTGAAACAATAAATGTATAATTTTATAAAAAAAAAATTAAAAAATATTATTATTAATTATTATTATATTATTTTATTATTATTAATTATTATTATATATTATTATTATTTATTATTATTATCATTATTATTTATTATTATTATATTATTATTTATTATTATATTATTATTATTATTATTATTATTATTATTTATTATTATTATTATTTATTATTATTATTAATTATTATATTAATTATTTAATTATTTTTTAATTTCCTTTGTGAATTATTATTATTATTATTATATATTATTATTTTATTATTTATTATTATTATTCTTATTAATTATGTATATTTATTCTTATATATTATTGATTATGTGTATATTATATTATTATATTGTTTATTATTATTAAATATTACTATAATCAAATTTTTTTTTTTTTTTTATCACTATTGCTTAAAATTGTTACTTATAAGTGACAATTAAATAAAGTAATATTATATATATATATATATATATATATATATATATATATATATATTATATATATATATATATATATATATATATATATATATATATATATATATATATATATATATATATATATATATATATATATATATATATATATATATTATATTATAATCCCTTTAATGGGCGTACGGCAGATACCACTGACTGACGAGGCTTATTGTGGATGTCGGGAACTTATTCCATTAGTAACAAACCACGTTACTAATGTACTCACGTGTGTGTTGTGTGTGATGTGGTGTGTGTGAATGTGTGTGTATGTGTGTGTGTATGTAAGCCATGTGGTGGTGAATGTGCACATATGTGCTCTTCTAATTTTATTTAAATAAATTAGAAATTTTATAATATTATGGTAACCAATAATAATAATGTAATGTTAGTAATAATATATAATATTAATATATTAATATAAAATAATATATAATAATATTATATATATATATATATATATATATTATATATAATATATATATATATATTATTATATATATATATATATATATATATATATACAATATAATTTACATACATACATACACCAACATATACATAACATACATACACACACACGCATAAACATACATACATACACACATACATGCACATACATACACACACAAACATCACAACATACAATACACAGACATACATATATACGTATATACATACACACACACATTCACATACACACAAATACACACACAAACATATACACAACATACAACAATACAAATATACAACATACATACATAAAACATAATACACATATACATATAAATAAATATAACCATAACCAGACACAATTACAAGTAATTAAATAGAGACATACATAATTCACAACAAGCACATATGTCCAAAAGATACAAAAAATGCAATATAATAAACATATATACAAAGAATTATAATATATATAATATAAATACAGTAAAAATATAAAATATTTTAATATATAATATAAGGCACCTCAATGGAATTGTGAACAGTAGGTAGTTCAAAATTTAGCAAAAGGAGGGAGGGGGGAAGGGGGCAGAAAAAAGCGTCCCAAGTCAATGTAAAAACAAAAAAAAGGTGAAGAGTACATAACCATAACATTTGTGCTGGTTGGTTGTATGGGATTTTTGTTTCTGTTGGTTTTTAATTTGGTTGTGGGATCAGTAGAGAGAACAAAACGAAGTGTATGTAGACGTATGTTAGAGTGAGAGGGAGTAGTTAGTGGAAGAGAGGTACGAAAGGAAAGACCTCGGTGCTCAAAGATGCGCGTTCTCAATAGCCTGGTGGTAGAGCCAACGTAGCCCTTGGTACACAAGGGACAATTATATTTATAGACCACCGAGGCCTTGAAAGGAAAAGGAAGATAGGATTTGTAAGGAAAGAGAGAAGAAATTTTAAAAGATGAGCTATAAGTAAAACGAAAGTCTATATGAGGGAAATGGTATGAAAGAGATTTGCGTAATTTATAAGTCATAGAAGTGGTGGAGTGATCAAGAAAAGGGAAACTAAAGTACATCTTTTTCCTATGAGCAGAAGAAACCGGAAATGGAGGATGGTATTTGAGAGATAGAAACAGAGAGATGTATTTAGAAATCATGTGCTCCATATTCTTACTGTATTTATATTTAATATATATTTATAATTCTTTTTGTATTATGTGTTATTACAATATTGCATTTATTGTATCTTTTGGACATATGTGCGTGTTGTGAATTATGTATGTCTCTATTTAATTATTTGTAATTGTGTCTGGTTATGGTTATATTTATTTTATATGTTTATGCTTTAGTTATGTTTTATGTATGTATGTTTGTATATTTTGTATGTATGTATGTTTGTGTGTATGTGTTTGTGTATGTATGTATATATATAAAAATATATAAAAAAAAAAAATGTGTGTGTATGTATGTATGTATGTATGTGCATGTATGTGTTTATGTATGTATGTTTATTGCGTGTGTGTGTATGTGATGTATGTATATGTGTGTATGGTATTTACTGTAATTATGTATATATGTATATATATATATTGTGTATGTATGTTTAAATGTGTGCTTATATATTTTATATTGTCATACTATTTATATTTAACAACCAACTACATTATCAATAAATTTCATCTAGATGTTCACTAATTTCTATTCAGTTCTGCTTATTTTCTTGAATTATGTTGTTTAATTTTTATTTTTGTTTATGCTTGTGTTATGTGTTTTATTTTTTGTTTGTTATTTTTTATTTTTTATTTTATTTTTTATGAAATTTAGGTAATTCGAAAATTTCATACTTACTGTGTTTGTTTCTACTTTCAGAGTTCTCTGATGATGGCTAAAGTTAATATAGCCGAAACGTTAGTTATCATGTTAATTAAAATAATGTCATAATAAGAAATTTGGATAATTATACTAATCTCATAATATAAATTCTACGATCATTATTTGTTTTTCGGTTCTTGCTGAAAATTAAGCTCAAGAGGAGAACTTCTATTTATACTATATATATATATATATTATATTATTAATTAGCTTATTATATATAAAAATTATATATATATATATATATGTGTGTGTGTGTGTGTGTATGTAAGTATGTACGTATGTATGTATGTGTGTATGTAAGTATCTATGTACGTATGTGTACATGCATGAATGTATGTGTGCTTGTATGTATGTGTATATGTGTATATAAGAACAGAAATAAAGACACTGAAAAGCTTATTTGTTTATCGGTGTAAATAAATGAATTAAACATTTTTTAAAATATTTAATATTGACTTTAAAAAAAAAAAAAATGAAAAAAAATTAAAGAGTCCTAATTAAACAATCTTTTCTATAGGATCATCCTAGCATAAAAATTCCATTTTCTTTTTCTATGTTAAAAGATCACTGAAATTTGCCTAACAATTTTTTTTTAAAAAATATTTTTACTTATAAAAGAGCCAAAGAAAGCCATATGCAAACAATTAATTAATTTTATACATTTTTCATTGCATAATTAAATACTCTTTTGTGTGTTCGCTTAAGTGAACAATGTATAGTGACGTACAGTAATTTATATATATATATATATATATATATATATATATATATATAATATATATTATATATATATATATTATTATATATATATATATATATATATATCCTGGGGTTAATGCGTACGGCAGATACCACTGACTGACGAGGCTTATTGTGGATGTCGGGAACTTATTCCATTAGTAATAAACCACGTTACTAATGTACTCATTTGTGTGTGTGTGTGTGTGTATGTGAGTGTGAGTGTGTGTGTGTGTATGTATGTGAGTGTGCGTGTGTGTGTGAAGCTATGTGGTGGTGAATGTGCACATATGTGCTCTTCTAATTTTATTTAAATAAATTAGTTAAATTTTTTATGATATTATGGTAACCATTAATTATAATAATTAAATAGTTAGTATTATTATAATTAATTCTTTTGATTATTAGTTTAATAAATATATATATATATATATAATATATATAATATATATATATATATATATATATATATATATATAATATATATATATATATAATATATTATATATATAATAATATATTATATAATACAGAGAGAGAGAAGATATTTTTTTAAAATATATCTATTGCATATTTTTACTTATGAAAGTATACTATAGAATACTAGTAAGGATTCTAAATGTAAAGAATTCGATATTTATTTAATCTGAAATTAGAAAAGTTTTAAGTTTATGTGTCGAGATTTTGTACTCTAAGTTTATACATTATATAAAATCTCCCACTGTTAATTTAAGGCCATGGCTTAACACAGCCGCTTTAATTACTCTGTATAGTGTTTATTATTTAATATATATATATGTATATCTATATATATATATCCTCTTGTGGGCAAAGGCCAGGGGCCTACCAATTTCCACCAGAGTCAGGGAATAGCGAATTTAAGTCATTAAAGGCCGATATGTCCAAATATTCTGCGTTTTAAAGTATGCAAGTCAACATAAGTTGGGAAAACATAAAGGAAGTTTGTTTCAGACTTTACCA
>SEYY01024000.1:155000-165000 GCA_009176605.1 Armadillidium nasatum | reverse complement strand
ATAACTGACCTATTGACCTTAAATGTCCATCAGAGAAAAATGTATTTATATTTCGTTACAACAATAAAAATTTCTTCCTTGAACCATTTCTGAATCTTTAAATTGATGTTTTCTTAGAAAGGTTAATTTATTTGATGTATTTTTGCAATATATGTGTGTAGAATAACACCATTCTTGCACCAGTCAGGTTAATCGCACATGGCGTATCTATCCCTTGATGTCTCTATTCAAGTTAAATTTTTATAAGTATTTAATTATTTGATTAGCGAAAAAAAAAATTTCTAAAAATAAAAGAAATTTTTTTTTTGCAAAATAAAATTTCAAGCATGTTACTGAGATGCTGGACTACGCCATGAACTTGGCTTAATTTCTCTTGGCACTATGTTCATGTATGTGCGCATTAACATGTTTGAACAGCTTATCTCAATTCAGATATCTTGTGCTTTCCTTTTTTCTCGCCCATAACCAACTAACTTAATATTAACATACACCGACAACATTCATTTCACATTTGCCATTTGTAATTTATAACCTGTGTATATAACTTTACTCGTTTGCTATATCATTAATCTTAAATTTTTATTTATTTTGTCATGCATTTTGTAACTTACTATTAATTTCCTTGTGATCTTGTTACAGATAATATTGAAAATGAATTTTATATTAATCCGAAACGTCTAACTCTTTATCATACTGATTAATAAAATTTATCATTCATATGAATTATGTTGCTTTCTACGTTGTTAGCATTATGCTTCATATATATATATATATATATATATATATATATATATATATATATATATATATATATATATATATATATATATATATATATATATATATATATATATATATATATATATATATATCATAACTCCTTTGTTTTATCTCTTAATATTTCTTTTTATTCTCGCATAAGAGTCTCCGTCGGGGGCCCCTAAAAATTCGGGCCCCCCGCATCGCCAATGCTGCTAAATGAGGTGAAGACTTAATTATAAACCAGAAGGGAGGAGAACAGAATCAAAATGGCTGAGAAAAAAAAAAAGTATGGAGAGCTAGAACTGAGAAGACCAAAAGAGGTGGTGCGAGAAAAGAAAAAATACAGAGGCTTCTACATAAGTGAAGCTTATCATAATCACAATATATATATATATAATATATATATATATATATATATATATATATATATATATATATATATATATATATATATATATATATATATATATATATATATATATATATATATATATATATATATGGGGCGGTCCCTTGAAAGGTCTTGCTGGAGGGCCCCCGATGACATTAGCTCCACCACTAGTAAAGGTGTTAGAATACCTTCTTCCCCTCCATTCTCACCTGTCTGCTCTTACTTTTTTTGTCACAATGTTCAATCATTCTTGTACATTTCCTCCTCCTCTTCTGAAAAGACCTTCCAAATATTTAATTCTGTCCACGTTCTTAACTTCCCTCCCATCAACCTCTACTTTTACTCCTCTCTCTCTGCTCACTATCATTATCTCTAGGTTGTCCAAGGTTATGCAAGTTCATCTTCTTTTTGTTTCCTAGAGGAAAAAAGAAGTAGCAATTTTTCTCAGTCTTCACTCCAAGTCAAGTATTTCGTGTACATCATAATATCTACATCAAAATTCTTTAGCTTTTGCTTCACCTTTTTTTTTTATTACATTAAGCAGGTATTACAAAGTAAGAATCAGTGAAAAACATTTTCCTCTTTTACCTTGAGTCATTCCTTTGTTCTCTATCCCGTTCTTGCTTTCCATTTGTCGCTTTATAAATACACTTTCCAAAGTTTTTATTCAACTTTCCTTCCACCCTGTAACCTCTCTTAAGTTTTTCAACAGTCTCTCTCTTGGTACCGAATCAAATGCTTTTCTCAAGTTAATAGTTATAGTGATTAACACAAAATTGAGAAAAGAAGATAAAAGTTATGGTGATTAACACAAAATTGAGGAAAGAGGATAAACGTTATAGTGATTAACACAAAATTGAGAAAAAGAGGATAAAAGTTATAGTGATTAACACAAAATTGAGAAAAGAGGATAAAAGTTATAGTGATTAACACAAAATTGAGAAAAGAGGATAAAAGTTATAGTGATTAACACAAAATTGAGAAAAGAGGATAAAAGTTATAGTGATTAACACAAAATTGAGAAAAGAGGATAAAAGTTATAGTGATTAACACAAAATTGAGAAAAGAGGATAAAAGTTATAGTGATTAACACAAAAATTGAGAAAAGAGGATAAAAGTTATAGTGATTAACACAAAATTGAGAAAAGAGGATAAATGTTATAGTGATTAAGACAAAATTGAGAAAAGAGGATAAAAGTTATAGTGATTAACACAAAATTGAGAAAAGAGGATAAAAGTTATAGTGATTAACACAAAATTGAGAAAAGAGGATAAAAGTTATTAGTGATTAACACAAAATTGAGAAAAGAGGATAAAAGTTATAGTGATTAAGACAAAATTGAGAAAAGAGGATAAAAGTTATAGTGATTAACACAAAAATTGAGAAAAGAGGATAAAAGTTATAGTGATTAACACAAAATTGAGAAAAGAGGATAAATGTTATAGTGATTAACACAAAATTGAGAAAAGAGGATAAAAGTTATGGTGATTAACACAAAATTGAGAAAAGAGGATAAATGTTATAGTGATTAAGACAAAATTGAGAAAAGAGGATAAAAGTTATAGTGATTAACACAAAATTGAGAAAAGAGGATAAAAGTTATAGTGGTTAACACAAATTTGAGAAAAGAGGATAAACTGCTAAGAGAGAAACAGAACATAGGTGGAACTTTTGAGCAGGAATATAGTTATAAAGCTTTCAAAAGTCTAAAAAATTTTGACTTCTCAGATTTTATTAAATGTATAACAAATAATGAATAATGTGCTTATTTCCCTCAAATTTAAAAATCGACAAAATAAGGTCAGGAAGGAGCCTGGGTATGCAACATCCCGATATTCACTTTGGGACTGAGACGTTTCGATATTTTGACCCGGATGTTGGACCCTATACTATATATATATATATATATATATATATATATATATATATATATATATATATATATATATATATATATATATATATATATATATATATATATATATATATATATATATATATATATATATTATATATTTTATATATATATATATATATATATATATATACATATATATATATATATACATACACATATACACATATATACATATATATATATATATATATATATATATATATATATATATATATATATATATATATATATATATATATATATATATATATATATATATATATATATATATATATATATATAATTGTCGTGAATATTTTAATTTATTATCAACCGCACGATAAATTTATCATTCTACACTTTTGAATTTAATATCTGCCAGGCATAAAATTTATCAATCAGCCGTACGATAAATATTCAGAATTTGCACTTTTGAACTTTGTAAACTGCCAGGCATAAAGAGGTAATTAAGGGTCGTGAGTTTAATAACTTTATGTGTTTTTGCCGGTATATATATCTATATATATATATATATTATATATATATATATATATATATATATATATATATATATATATATATATATATATATATATATATATATATATATATATATATATATATATATATATATATATATATATATATATATATATATATATATATATATATATATATATATATATATATATATATATATATATATATATATATATAACGTAAATGGGTGTGTATTCTTATTATCAAATTCTTTATATACTTTGTAATATTAACTAAAGGTTCTTAACATAAATTAATTTTACAGATAAAAGGTTCAAGGAAAAAAGGAGGTTTACAGGGTACAAAACACTAGAATTTACTGCATACCCTGTATTCCAAGGTATACGGTAAAATTTTATCCAAATCTTTTTTGGGTATGATATAAGCCTTAAATCAAAGCCTGGCCTTGAGAACTAGTTTATATATATATATATATATATATATATATATATATATATATATATATATATATATATATATATATATATATATATATATATATATATATATATATATATATATATATATATATATATATATATATATATATATAAATAGATAGATATAGATAGACATATAGACAGATAGATAGATAGATAGACATATAGACAGATAGATAGATAGATAGATAGATAGATATATATGTTGCAGTGCGGCTAGAGTCAGTCAGTAGTTCCTCTTCCATTGCTGATAATTCCGATACTGACATTGAGGAGAAGAAGGTCCATGGCGCTGATGGAGAAACAAAAGATCTAGAAAGTTTAGAGATGGCTGCAAACAATATTATCACTCTTTACTTAGCATCAATTTTTTACAGAACTAAGATAATAGATCGTCCATTTACATGTTTTAACAGAAACTTCTCGTTATTTAGGCACGATGTAAAGTAGGTAAGCTTCAACCTGTCCTCCATTAGTCACGTAAAAAATGATACAAATTAGCTTTTCATATGGAGGATTAATTAAATTAAATTTCTCCATTAGTAGTTCACTGTAACTGGAAGCTGATTTAGGACCTAATTTAACCATCTCAATATCGGAAAAGAACCCAACACAGTTGCTACATGTAACGAAGTTGGAGAGCGGAACAGGTGTCAATATAGCTAATGCGGTAGATGAGGCTATTAAAAAATGTAATTTTCAGATCAAGTAATATTAATAATGGTACGAGAGTTTTGAACACTGGTCTGTGAAAGAAAGTCTGCATATTGGTAGAATAAAAGCACCAGAAGGATTTCCTCTACCTTTCATACTAGCATCACGTCCTAGAGTTGATCCTGCAAAACGTCTTTTCAGCGGCCTATGATTCTTCGTCTTCTTCTGAATTTCCCCTATTTAAAGGATTCTGTTTTATTAACTTATTTATATTTTTGGAAAAACATTGTTACACATAACTTCATGAAAAGAATTAAGTGTTCTACTAACCAAATATTTTACTAGATTTTTAAAACTGTATTCGTTATCCGTCTTGCACCAAGTGTGCTCAATATGCGTAAGGATTATGGTGATAACGGTAAACTAATTACGCTGGTAATTTTGGTAATTATCTTTCCTGGTGGTCTTCCTTTAAGTGGTACGACTTTCATGCTCTTGGATCCATGCCTCTGGTCAGATGGGTGGTTAAGGATATATATATATTCTCTCAAAGTATGGATATTTCAAAGGCAATTCCAACTTACAAATAATAAAGAATCTAGTCCTCAGAAAATCAAAGGTGTGGATAGATGCATCAAACCCTGTAGCAGCTCCTTGGAATTATCTCAATACACTACAGACAATAAACCTGAATGAACAAATTGTCGGAAAATGCTACTATAAGTAAACTTTGGTTTCACCATCGGTGTCAATCAGAAAAATTGATTTTCCATTTTCGATCCAGAAAAAAAAAAAAGAAAAAAAAAAAACATTTTTGCCATTAAGAAAGGGGCTGGTGGAAGTGATGCAAAGGCATCAATACACAACTGCAAGTTGTAGGAATTTGCTACAAAAAAAAACGAACTATTTACTTCTTCGAAACACTAGGACTGAAAACAGCCTTTTTAAAAATACTGATCCAGAAACATGGCTAGATCGGGAAGATAATCCAACCTCAGCATCTTTTTATCTGAGGACTGGCAGTGACCAAGTGACCATTGATCATGAGGAGCTAGGAATTTAATCAAATTCTAACGAAAAATGAAAAACTACTAGTTCTTACTACAAGTAGTAGCAAAACGTATATAGGTAAAATTCCCATATAACAGCAAATCAACATTACTGGAACAAACCAAGCAACATTGAGTGGTTTGCAACCATTAAGACCCCGCCAAGAGCTGTTAATACTCCTACGGGAAAGGAACCTAGAAGCATATGTCCAGGGCAAAACTTCCAAGATTGTTGTGTAAGATGTTTTGTTCTAATTAGGAAAATTAGAAAATATATCATGGGTAGGATTTTATAATCATAGTAACAAATTAGTATATATATATATATATATATATATATATATATATATATATATATATATATATATATATATATATATATATATATATATATATATATATATATATATATATATATATATATATTAAAATGGTGTCAGGAAAGAGCGTGAGGTCAATTTGAGCGGAGTGATTTGCATTGCAAATCAAAATCCCGTTCTGGCTTAGGTTGCCAGATTTTTAAATCTGGCATCTGCCGAAAGTGCCATATATAGTGACTGAATATCCGAGCTGTTCAACCTCTTTCAGATTTTTAGTTTCCTTTTCCGAAGTTTGACAAGCTTTTGAAATCGTATGAAGGTAGTTTGATCCTATTTAAAATATGGTGTAAAAGCCATATTTCAAACAGGACCAAACCACCTTCATATGATTTTAAATGTTTGTCAAACATCTGGAATACACAACTTAATTATGAGAGAAATCAATTATTAGGATGGAATTAAAATAAGTGGGTAAAATTATAATAAGATTAAGGGTTTTTGATGATACTGTACTCGTGAGAGATTCGAAAGGTAAACTAGTTGTTGTTTAGATGTACTGAAAGAAGCAATTGAGGCGAAATACTTGAAAATAGATACATGGGAAAGTTTAATATCCTAACCTAACTTAACCTAACGTAATGACCTGTCAGGAAAATACGATTACTTGGAATGAAATTATGTGAAAGATAACGATAAAAGAAACCATGGATACTTTCAATAAGATAATAAAAAATAATTTTTTTTTGTCTCAAACAATAAATTCGAGGAAAAAAAATTCTATAAATGATAAGAGTGATGATCAATATTGTTGTAGCGTATAAGGAGTGACCTACAGACATGGAAAATGGAAGAGTGAAAGAGGCAAATGAAATATCCTTCTGGAGAACATTGTTGAGGATTTTCATTGATTGATAGAGCAAGAAATGGAACAGATATCTTAATGAATTAACATTTCAATAGAAAAATAAAGTAAATAATATAAAAATAAATCCTGTGTTTAGAGAACGTTAAGACAGAGCTGAAACCAGAAATATATATTTCTCACTGGAATTATTGGAAGACTGCCAAGAAGAAGACTTAGGATAGCATATGTAAACATAATTAAGATATATATATATTTATTAATTTCAAACTAATACTAAACATATATAATACTTTTTGATAATGATAATGAGTGCATTATCTTAAACTTAACTAAACAGGAATTTCTGAGCAGGGGAATCTCACAATAATAACCAATTAATATACATATACACTACGAAAAGCGAATAAACAATATATATACACAGTGTATATGCATGTCCTTGAAAAAATTATTTACATATATAAAAAATCATACGTAAAATAGAAAAAGATTCTCATAATTTTAAGTACAACTATCAATTCTAAACCAATTATGTACTAATCATTTACATAACTATACATAAGCATACGTAACTATACGTAAGTATAGCTGAATTACTCAAGGGTAAGGATTTTTCCATTAAGACTGACCTTGGACATGACTCTGATACTACTCGCAGCTATAATTCCCCCCCAATAATGTGACCTACACCAAGATGACCTTAAAAGTTGACCTCCAACTAAGGTTATATATCTTCATGTAATTCCTTATTAGTAATATCAGTATTATCAATAAATGAGTAATAATTCTAATATATCATAGTTAAAAACAAGTTATCAAGTTGGTAATTTTTTTGGCTGGCACAAACTGCAGCACAGGTTCTATCAATTTAAAATATCCGGCTACAAATTCAGTTCTGGCTTTAACTCCGGCTCCGACTCCGGATACGAAATACAGTTCTGGCTCTAGCTCCGGCTACAGTTCTGGCTCTAGCTCCGGCTACGAATACAGTTCTGACTCTAGCTCCGGCTACGAATACAGTTCTGGCTCTAGCTCCGGCTACAAATACAGTTCTGACTCTAGCTCCGGCTCGGCCCAGTGTTTTAAATTGTAAACATTAAAATATATGAAATTTGAACTTGGATCAAAACTTTGAACAAAATCTAAATTCCACGAAATGCAAAATGTAATTGACAAACAAACAAAAACATACGAAATAAGTACCAAAGTTTTTAAAAACACTTAGAAATGAACCAAAAGTGTACTAAAAAAAAAAAAAGTACCAAAATTTTAAAAACATTTAGAAATGTACTAAAATAAATACCAAAGTGTAAAAACACTTAGAAATGAACCAAAAGTGTACTAAAAAAAAAAAGTACCAAAATTTTAAAAACATTTAGAAATGTACTAAAATAAATACCAAAGTGTAAAAACACTTAGAAATGAACCAAAATAAGTACTAAAATTAAAAAAAAAAAAAAAAAAAAAAAAAAAAGTGCAAAAAGCATAAACAAAGCATTACAAAAATATAATTAACATAATTAAAGTAACGGTATTATAATTGCAAATATAATGAAATATAATTATGTAATATAATTTGTGTGAGGAAAACAAGAAATTTCAGATGAAAATTATAATTATAAATTTATGTAATAATATAATAAATAATTATTAAAAACAAAAAAAAAATTTTGTGATAATAAAAATTAAAAAAAAAAAATTTGTGATAAAAATTATATATATAATTATCATAGTAAAACTTTATGTATTTTAATGAGTATAAACTAATATTAATTAAATTATATAAAGAATGAAATGTTGTTATAATTGCAAATTATAATTACTAATAGTACAGATTTATTATAATATATAAATAGATATAATTTATATATATATATATATATATATATATATATATATATATATATATATATATATATATATATATATATATATATATATATATATATATATATATATATATATATATATATATATATATATATATATATATATATATATATATATATATATATATATATATATATATATATATATATATATATATATATATATATATATATATATATATATATATATATATATACACGCAAAACTACCTATAATTAATTAATTCTATGGAATGATGAAAATATTTCTCATAGTAACAACTTTAAATGTTCACCTCACCCTTCCAATATCTCCCCCCCCACACACTTTAACCCCCACCTTTGCCAAACACCCCATTTCTCTTACCCCATTCTTCAGTTGCTCCCAAACCGTATTTTTAAGACCTTGGTCCCAAGGTCCCCCGTAATCATAAATAATAGGCATGTCAGAATCATGTTTCCCCCAAACTCCCCCTTCTGATTTGTAAGGACTCCCAGGGGGTGGGGGAGAGGGTATGATTTTTCTTGAAGAAATATAAAATGTATAATTACTCATATATAATTACTGTAATATATATAGTCAATCCATATTCTCACAATTCACACAAACAAACGCACATAGGTGTACATGTGTGTGTGTTTTATTTGTGTGCATGTGAAATATATGATGTCATCCAAATGCACTTACGTAAACTGACAACAAACATTTAGTTTCGACGTGGCAACCCTTTATTACAGGCGTAAAACTATTTGCTATAATATATATATAATATATATATATATATATATATATATATATATATATATATATATATATATATATATATATATATATATATATATATATATATATATATATATATATATATGAGCTCATTAATTTAGCGATTTTTTTTTATTTTCATAATCTAACCTAACCTAACCTAACCTAACCAAAATTCAACCTAACCTAACGTAATGAAATATTATTGTACTTTCAACAGATCTCACGTGTATAATATATATATATATTATATATATATATATATATATATATATATATATATATATATATATATATATATATATATATATATATAATATATATATATATATATATATATATATATATAGAAATTCAGAGATTTTTATATTATATAAATATATTATATTAAGTAAAATATTTTTTTTTTTTAAAAAAAAAATTTTTTTTCTTTTTTTTTTTTTTTACTAT
>SEYY01024000.1:140000-142500 GCA_009176605.1 Armadillidium nasatum | reverse complement strand
TGTCAAGTATATCTCACATTGTTCACTCTCTTAAAGTCTCTATCTTTAACTTTCATATAACGGATATTTTGTCTATGATGCTCAAAACATTGTTTTATTTTCTTGTTAATAATTTGAAATCTTACATATTATTCACCAAATGTTTTGGACATTTTTGCCAATCTGCACCTACAAACTACACATCCTCCGTGGCTAAAACGGTAGAATTATCGACTCACGTGCTTGAGGGTACCGGTTCGATTCGTTTGTAATCCAAAAGTGTAGATTACCTAGAAAAGTTCGTCTCCTCGAATAGTACAATGCTCAAAAAACTGCGAACTTTAAACATTTCTACTATTTATGTATAGCAAAATTTATTCATCATGGCATCGAGATCTTCATTCATGTAAAGAAGATCCAATAATCATTTGTGTTCCAGTTCTGAATTTTTAGCTTAAAATTTTTCCTCTGACTTATTTAAAGATGCAATTTCCGGTCTCTCTGACTTTAATACTAAGAAAGCATATGGTCTTGACACATCATCCCTCTTATAATACTTAAAACTTGCTCTCCCAAGCTTGCACATTGCCTTGGAAACGTTTGTCATTTCTGTATTTCATTCTTGACAGAAGAATGAGATCATTCACCATGTGACCAAAAAAGGGACTTCTCTAAGCAACAACAACAAAAAATTATTGTTAAAGAAACAATGGGAAGATGTGTTGTATTGTACTGTTGGAAAGATGGGAAACAGTTACTATTCGGGAAGCTGCTTTCCTTCTTCAGCTTATGGTTATAACTATCATCCATTTTGCTACTCACTGTTTTTTATAAGCTTTTCGAATACATCCCAATAAGATATTGATACAACTTAATTCAATTAATTTTACTTCAAGTCACCTGTTTGAATTCCCTAAGGATAGTTGTACTCGGGTCTCTCTCTCTCTCTTTCTTTCTTTATCTCTCTCTCTCTCTCTTCTTTCTTTCTTTCTTTCTTTATCTCTCTCTCTCTCTCTGTGATTCTTCGTATTTTTTCACTACGAAATTTTTTTTGAATCTTTCGTACTAGCATTGGACATTCCGAAAGATTTCGGAAGAGTCTGGCACAAAGATCTCCAAATTCCCTGCTTCAATTTTTATCTTTTTCTCAATAACCTTATCTATAATTTAATTCTCAATTATTATTATTATTATTATTATTATTATTATTATTATTATTATTATTATTATTATTATTGTTATTATTATAATTATTTTTTTGTTTTATTATTACTATTATTAGTTATTATAATATTAACTTATTTTTATATTATTATTATTATTAATTTTTTTTTTTTTTTTTTTTTT
The DNA here is from genome assembly GCA_009176605.1 of Armadillidium nasatum. Taxonomy (NCBI): domain Eukaryota; kingdom Metazoa; phylum Arthropoda; class Malacostraca; order Isopoda; family Armadillidiidae; genus Armadillidium; species Armadillidium nasatum. The sequence continues at coordinate 141,174 of SEYY01024000.1, read as the reverse complement.
TTTTTTTTTTTTTTTTTTTTTTTTTTTAATTTCTTTAATTTTCTTTTTAAAAATGTTTGTTTTTATTTGCTTAAAAATATTTGAATATTTTCTCAATGTTTTTTTTTATTATTTTTTTTTTTTTATAATAAGTGAATGTATTAATTTATTAAATTATTATTTATTTATTTCTTATTTCTTAAAAAAAAAAAAAAAAAAAAAAAAACCAATTTTTTTTAAATATATATTTTTAGTGACCTTTTAATTTTTTTTTATTTTTACTATTAATTTTTTCTGGTTTTAATTTTTTTTTTTTAATAGCAAATTAAATAAAAATATTCTACCTCATTCATAATATCTCTCTCTCTCTCTCTCTCTCTCTCTCTCTCTCTCTCTCTCTCTATATATATATATATATATATATATATATATATATATATATATATATATATATATATATATATATATATATATATATATATATATATATATATATATATATATATATTATATATTTATCAATTTTTTTATTTTTTACAATACATGTCAACATTTATTAATGTTGTTAAACTCACAATAAAATATCTTAACCTTAGGTTTGATCCTGTAAGAAGAAAAGGAAAGAAAGAAAGAAAAAAAATTAGAAAAAAAAAATTAAAAAAAAAAAAAAAAAGAAAAAAAAGAAAAAAAAGAAAAAGAAGAAAAAGAAAAGAAAAAGAAGAAGAAAAGAAGAAGAAGAAGAAGAAGAAAAAGAAGAAGAAGAAGAAGAAGAAGAAGAAGAAGAAATCTGGCAACTTCATCAAAATATTTTGTTTCTTGGAAACCACTCTAGCATTCGTTATGGTTTAAAGTTCTTAAGGAATTTTACAGTTAATTTTAAAAGTAAGAATGTTTATTTTAGAAGAATATATATATATATATATATATATATATATATATATATATATATATATATATATATATATATATATATATATATATATATATATATATATATATATATATATATATATATATATATATATATATATATATATATAATAGAGAAAACTTTCCGTACTCCAGGATTCGAACCATTGACAACAGCGTCGCCGTTAGACAATGTATAAGAAAGCCCTACCACCGAGCTCCGCCACCTCTCCAAAAGAAAAGGCATAGTAGAACGGTTTTCAAGCACTTCTGCAGAATGACATAG
>SEYY01024000.1:130000-132500 GCA_009176605.1 Armadillidium nasatum | reverse complement strand
ACACACACGAGAGAGAGAGAGAGAGAGAGAGAGAGAGAGAGAGAGAGAGAGAGAGAGAGAGAGAGAGAGAGAGAGAGAGAGAGAGAGAGAGAGAGAGAGAGAGAGAGAGAGAGAGAGAGAGAGAGAGAGAGAGAGAGAGAGAGAGAGAGAGAGAGAGAGAGAGAGAAGAGAGAGAGAGAGAGAGAGAGAGAGAGAGAGAGAGAGAGAGAGAGAGAGAGAGAGAGAGAGAGAGCATAAATATTTTCCTTCAAGGTCGTTAAATTAAGATGTTATGTTTTTTAAATTTAAGAGACATAATGGTTATAATTGTTAATTTTAGATAAGGAGTTTTCTATTTATAATAAAACGGTAAATTATATAAACTCGTTAACAAGTAATGTAAAACTCCGGATAATAGACTAGAAAACTGTTCCTATTGATCGGATGGTTGATATCCGGCCAGCTGGAGCACGAATACTTATTCCAGATAACCTGATCAGATTTTTAGCCGGTGTTACATTACCTACATCTGACCTCATTAACCTTATTGTTTCTTGGTTTTCGTGACCTTCCTTGGAAGAATCCTAATGTTGCTTTTCAGAATTTATTTATATAAATGAGGCTCGTCCCTGTGTGGAGTATGCGTTAAATTTTTTGAGGTGGTTCACTCATAACAGTGATTACTGAAACGAATGGAATATAAAGCTTGTCGTTGTCTGTCTGTCTGTCTGTCTGTGTGTGTGTGTGTCTCTCTCTCTCTCGACGCATGCTCGTTCGAATATAATTTCAGGTATTATAATTCTTTCTCTGTTCGGCTCTCTGGCCCAACATTTAACTACTATGCTCATTCTTAACGGATAAAGCCTCGAACACTCTTCCTTCATCTATTTCCCCATTAGAGGTTCAATTGACTTAATAAAAGTCTTTCAAACGGAGAATATAGGGACATGTTGACCCTTAATTAGGACCTGACTTTTGGTGGATTTAATGTGACCCTTAACCTTTATCATAGAGAATATATATATATATTATATATATATATATATATATATATATATATATATATATATATATATATATATATATATATATATATATATATATATATATATATATATATATATATATATATATATATAAATTTTAAGTTCTTATTATTATTATTAAAATTATTTTTATTATTATTATTAAAGTTATTAAATATCATTTAAATTTTATTACATTTTTTTATTATTATCTTTTTTTAAAATCTAATTTATATTTTACATATATTATTATTTTTGCGTTCTTCGATTTTATGGTCATTAATAATTCTAAAAATAATTATTTTAAAATATAATATTAAAACTAATTGTAATAAGAATAAGGATAATAATAATAATAATAATAATAATAATAATAATAATTAATTATTATTATTATTATTATACAAATTATAATAAAAAATAAAGTGATAATAATAATACAAATCATAATAAAAAATAAAATTAATAAATAAATAACTAAATAATAAATTATAAAAATAATAATAATAATAATTATATTACTATTATTAATTATTTATCTACAAGTATATATATTTCCCCCTTACTCAAAAAAACTACTACTACTACTACTACTACTAATAATAATAATAATAATAATAAATAAATAAATAAATAAATAAAATAAATAAGAACTAAATAAATAATAAAACTAATAATAATTATATTACTATTATTATCATTATTAATCTACAAACACATATATTCCCCCTAACTCAAGAGCTAAAACAACTAATAATAATAATAAATAATAATAATAATAATAATAATCATAAAAATTATTATTATATATTATTACGTTATTTTTATTACAATTAAATCATTATTATTATTATTATTTTTATTATTATAATGATCATTAATTTACAAGTACATATTTCCCCTGTCAAAAGCTGAAACAACAACAACAACAACAACAACAACAACAATAATAATAATAATAATAATAATCAAAACATTTAGGACCCTTCATATTCACTTCATTTAATTTGAAGAATCATAAAAAATATTGTGTGAGAATATTTCCCAAAGTTTGTTTGTATTTTGTTTGATGTTACAATCTCCACGTATTAAATGTTTATAATTACGTTTTATGTTAATTTTATTCAATAAAAATATTAAAATTATTTTAAATATTTATTCGCTTATAATAATATTTTTGGAGTCTTCTTTATTGTTGATTTTTGTATAGGTTTAGTATAGATTTTTGCATAGACTTTGTATAGATTTTATACAAATTTTTGTATAGATTTTGTATAGATTTTTGAATAGATTTTGAACAGATTTTGTATAGACTTTATAGATTTTGAATAGACTTTATATAGATTTTTTACAGGTTTTGAATAGACTTTGTAAAGATATTTGTATAGACTATGTATAGATTTTGTAAAGATTTTGAATAGGCTCTACAGATTTAAAATAGACTTTGTATAGATTTTGTATAGACTATAGATTTTTGAATAGATTTTGTATAGACT
>SEYY01024000.1:110000-120000 GCA_009176605.1 Armadillidium nasatum | reverse complement strand
CAAGATCCCTATAAAGAGCAACCAACTGAGGGGCGTAAAAAAATCACGAAGACGCCTTAGAATACGCAACCTCTTAGAAACTTGTTTAGAAAGAGAAGTAATGTGATCCTTCCAAGAATGATAACGAGAAAATCACGAAGGCGCCCCAGAACATCCAACCTCTTAGAAGCTTGTTTAGAAAGAGAAGTAATGTGATCCTTCAAAGAAAGATAACGAGAAAAAGGAACACCGAGAATGTTGAGGACAGATGAAGGTTTGAGTTGAGTGTTTTCGAAGATGTCATAGTTGTGTGGGAGGCTGTGTCTAGTAGAAAGATGAAGGAACTGAGTTTTTGAGGCATTGAAAACGACCATGTTTTCCCTGCTCCAATTTGAAATGGAACAAAGACACGATGTCAGTTGCTCCAAGGCCACCCTTCCTTACATGCATCAATTAACTACTGTTGGGAGGGGCGTATTTAAAATTGAAAGGAGTGAAGAAGAGTAGAGTCATCGGCATAAAAGTGAATATTAGAAGAAGTAACCGAAAGAAGAAGATCATTGATGAAAATTAGAAAAAGAGTTGGGAATATTACATATCCTTGAGGAACACCACTATTTATAGATTTAAAGGAAGAACGGTGGCCATCTACAGCGGATGCTATAGAACGACCATAAAGGAAATCAGAAAGAGAGAGGATAGATTCCGAAAGAGTGAAGTTTGGAAATTAAAGCTTTGTGCCAGACTATATCGAAGGCTTTCGAAATGCTAGCGCCACAGCGAAAGATTCATCGAAACCTCGAAGAGCGGAGGACCAAGAGTCAGAAAGAAGGGAAAGAAGATCACAAGTAGAGGGCTTCTTACGAAAGCCATACATACGAAATGGGACGGTAGTTAGAGAGTTGAGAGGGGTCCCTGTTCTTCGACAGAGATACAATTCAAAGAAGGGAAGCAAGAAGGGAAAGTTGAAGTGGAGAAACAGAGACGAAATTGAATACAAAGGCAGGATACAAGCTCAGAAACACAAGTTTCGAGAGCTGCAGAAGGAATGCCATCAGGACCATACGCCTTTCTATTGTTAAGCTCAATATATATATATATATATATATATATATATATATATATATATATATATATATATATATATATATATATATATATATATATATATATATATATATATATATATATATATATATATATATATATAGCAGCTCCGTAGCTTAGACGATCGAGCACTTGCCTAGTAAGCGAGAGGTCCCGAGTTCGAGGCCTGGTCGGAGTAGAGAAATTTGGACAGTTTTCTCTTCCCTACTTATGCATAATAAGTACACCTGCGGAATTCTCGCTGCAGGTGCGATAAAAGTGATAGACCTGACCAGCCAATGGATGTTTTGAATTGTTCTCTGCTATTAAAATATAACCATCCTTTGTCTCAACATAGGCAAAACATTTTATTTGATAATTCTTATCATTGGTTCCTAAGACGGTTTCTGTGGGAGGAATAGGAATTCTGTTAGAGCAACAGAATGTTCCTCCTCGTGGCAGTTATTACATCCTTATTACAAGGATCTAAACCGTACTTGTGTATTGAATAGAGCACTATTCACAACATATGAAGAAGATATCTAAAACACTAATGGAACGATGACTATAAAACACTTATAACTTGTTCTCTACTTTTGATATATATATATATATATATATATATAATATATATATATATATATATATATATATATATATATATATATATATATATATATATATATATATATATATATATATATATATATATATATATATATATATCAAGTTATTTTGTTTTGCATCTCAGGTAACTCACACCTTCTTCAAAGAGTAACTCTTTTCTCTGTAAAAATTAATAATTCTTTTTTCATTATTAGAAGTTATCAAGGCTATTTCGTATATTTTTGCATTTCCTTCATTTTTATAGTTTGTTTTTCTTGTTTCTTTTATTCCTTTATCATCATTATTATAATTTATTTATTTATTTTTTTTAGCTTTTTACCGTTTGTGAAATTAAAAAAAAAAAAAAATATGCTAAGAACCTCTGTCCTCGACCGTTTGACTACTCTCTGTCTCTCTCTTTCTTCCTCTCTCTCTCTCTCTCTCTCTAGTCCCTGTCATGGCTCAAGGTCCTTTCTTTTCTCTATTGTCATTCACAGGTTTTCTATTTAATTCTTTTTCTTGAAAGGCGACGTTTCGCAATCTGTCAAAAAACTTTATATATATATATAAAAAATTTGTATCCAGAAAACACCACGCAATTCATTTCCATCATTTCAAGTTAATAATAATAATAATAATAATAATAATAATAATAATAATAATAATAATAATAATAATAATAATAATAAAGTGCCAAAATTCTTACTTATATCAATGTGAAAGACATGAGTACTCGTACGAGAGATTTCTATAGGTAATTATTTAATATTGTGTATGTACTGTTATTATATTTACACATCTGAGTTGCGTATAAGTTAACAAATCTGATTCGTATGCAAAGGTACCAAATTCGAATACTATACTCACCAATAAGGAATAAAATCAACAACGAATAACGAATAACTTAAAAATTTAAAAATTATATTATACTATAGTATATTGTTTGAAAGATTAAATTAAAGTTATTTATACAATTTATGAAGTATTATTATTATTATTATTATTATTATTATTATTATTACGATATATATTCTTTCCATTGCGTACGAATTAAAGTATATCAAACATTTATACTAAACTGTATTGAAATTAGTATATTATATTTTACAGCATACTACATTGCATTATATTAAAAAAAAATGAAATGTTCAGTTTTTAATATTTTGTATATTTATATTTTTTTTAATGAAATTCTCTCAGGAAGAACTAAACTTTAGCTGCCAACATGCCTGGATGTACTCCTTTGATTTCTCGGATGAAGAAGTGTCTTATAGGGTAAAGAGGAATATATAAGATGGATGAAGGATGATATACGTTCAAGGTGATATGGTATTATAAATGATGGTTCTAGCGTGTAGCTTCATTCTGTGATGGATGAGCTGAACAGAAGTTCAAGAGTTCTAGAGACAAGTTCTAAGCAAGTACCTACAAGAAGAGGACACTCTATACTTCTTAATTCGTATTTGCGTTATAATAAGGAGAGCGATGGGATCATTCATTGAGAGAGAGAGAGAAAGAGAAAGAGAGAGAGAGAAAAGAGAGAGAGAGAGAGAAGAGAGAGAGAGAAAGAGAAAAAGAAGAAAGAGAGAGAGAGAGAGAGAGAGAGAGAGAGAGAGAGAGAGAGAGAGAGAGAGAGAGAGAGAGAGAGAGAGAGAGAGAGAGAGAGAGAGAGAGAGAGAGAGAGAGAGAGAGAGAGAGAGAGAGAGAGAGAGAGAGAGAGAGAGAGAGAGAAAGAGAAAAGAGAGAGAGAGAAAGAGAAATAAAAAGAGAAAGAGAGAGAGAGAGAGAGAGAGAGAGAGAGAGAGAGAGAGAGAGAGAGAGAGAGAGAGAGAGAGAGAGAGAGAGAGAAAGAGAAAAAGAAAGAAAAAGAGAAAGAAAGAGAGAAAGATCAAGAGAGAGAGAGAGAGAGAAAAAAAAAGTAGGAAAGTAAAAAAACTTTTGATTCAACCTTTTCGAGAAGAACTGTATGGAAAAAACTACTTCAGTGTATCTGAGAAATATTCCATCCATACAGGAAGTACAAACAAAATATCTCCCCCAAACAAAGCAAGTAGCTGCGTTGATGTAAAAGTTCTTGTGGGGTATTAGAATTCCAACCCTTATAGAAGGAAGTCTATTTTACACCTAAAACTAAGATCCTTCCAAGAAAGATCAAGAGAAAGGGAGGGTCAAGATTATTAATAATTGAGAAAAACACCAAAATGTGAAAACACACACACACGCACAAACAAACAAACAAACAAACAAACACACACACAAAACAAACAAACACATACATACACACACATAAAGTATTAAAGTTTGAAGTGAATAAAACAACAACAGTTTCTATCACATAATTTGCGACAAGAAACAGTATGACATAATATTGTATTGATTTAATTATATTAATTATATAATATCATATTATAAATATAATATTAATTATAAGAATTATATTTTATTATTATTAATTAAAAAAAATTTAAAATTTTTTTTTTTTTTTTTTTTAACAATTTTAATAAATTTAATACTAATAATAATAATAATAATAATAATAATAAAATAATAAAATAATGATAATAATAATAAAATAATGATGATAATAATAATAAAATAATGATAATAATCAATATATAATAATAAAATAAATTTAAATATTACTATTATTATTTTAATTAGCTTCTTCGAGACTGATAAGTAACATTAAAATATTTCGGCTACGAAATAATAATAATAATAATAATAATAATAATAATAATAATAATAATAATAATAATAAAAATTATAGATATTTATATATATATATATATATATATATATATATATATATATATATATATATATATATATATATATATATATATATATATATATATATATATATATATATATATATATATATATATATATATATATATATATAGAAAGATTTTAAAAACAAAACTTTTTGCTAGTCCTTATCTAAGGCTTTCGATATATCTAGCGACACAGCAAAAAAGATTCATCAAAATACCGAAGAGTAGAGAACAGAAGATTCATAGAGGAAGAGAAAGAAGATAGATCGAGAGCGAAGAAGATAGATCACCAAGAGAGCGAACATAAAATTAAGATTAGAAAGATTGAGATCTTTCCAAATCTTCCTCTTGAGGTTTAAATTTGAAAATTAGAAAGGAGACTATAAAGCAATATAACAAAACTAGAAGCCGGGTCCTCCATTAATCGGAACCTGCTGAATGAACTCACGTTTCCAGCAGGAAGGACAGGTTGAAGTTTAACAGGCAAATTCAAAATACTTTACACAGGCTCGAAAGCCCAAGAGAACAAATTTTATGAACAAGAGGAGGGATACCATCAGGACTCTACACCTTCTTAGTGTTAAGCTTAGAGAGAACAGGAAAAACACACATATTTTGAAGATATTACAATGTTAGGTATATATAGGGTGGAGAAAGGGATAACAATTCGGGATTTTGACAAAGGTGAAATTCGGGGCAAACGTTTAAGTGAAGAGATCAACATTATCAAAAGGTAAAACTATTTTTTTTGCCGTCAAAAAATACTAGAGAAGTGAAAGAGGAAGAAGCAAAGTTAGAGTTAAGCATAAAAACCATTACATTTTATACGGAGGTATACGGTTTTATTGTATAGAAAAAATAGATTTTGCACTATTCCGTGATAAAATAAAAGTGCAGGAATTTCTAGTATTTGAAGATAACTGTAATTTCTGATAACTCCGTCTTGTAGCGAATTGTTCAAGAAATTTCAGAATTTAACCAAGGCATAAGTATTAGGTCTTAGTAAAAAGACGCCTCCATGCAGGAGAATATCACCTCAGTAAATTTATGAGATCTACCCACTCTAAGAGACTTCACTCACAGTAGTAGTAAACATCTGAGGGAAAATCAAAGTAATACTATCGCAAGTTCTATCGGTTAACAACACCGAAATGCCAAAAACGTTTCCTCTCCGTAGACAGGGGTGGTCTTTCCCTCAGAGGACAAGAAAAGACAGAATAGGATACAAGGAGAAGGTGATCGGAAGAACCCAAAGGAGGAAAGAGTTTAATGGAATAAGGAGAAGGATTAGAAGTTATGAAAAGGTCAAGACTGTTGAGTTCATCTCCAAGACGATCAGGGATATTTGTAGAGAGTTTCACCATTAGCTCGAGGTCATTTTGGATAGAGAAATGATAGGAGAGGTCATATATATATATATATATATATATATATATATATATATATATATATATATATATATATATATATATATATATATATATATATATATATATATATATATTATTTTTTTTATAATTTATTTATTTTTTTTATTTTATTTAAAATTTTTTTTGTTTTAATTTTTTTTATAATTAATAATAATTAATAAATAATAATAATAATAATAATAATAATAATAATAATAATAATAATAATAATAAATAATAATAATAATAATAATAATAATAATTAAATAATATTTGTTCTATTTGTAATTATAATTATTCTATTGATGTTAAATAATTTCTATTACTACTAATGTAAAAAAAAAAAATAATAATAAATAATAATAATAATAATAATAATAATAATAATAATAATCAAAAATTAATAATATAAATAATGATAATAATAATAATAATTACATTTATAATTACTATTATAATGATGGCAATAATAATAATAACAATAACAATAATAATTACATTTATAATTATTTTTATAATGATGGCAATAATAATATTAATAATAATAATAATAATAATAATAATAATAATAATAATAATAATAATAATAATAATAATATTAAGTAGCATTAACTGTATTTCTGTCATTGTTTTAAGTGTATACGACCTTCAGTTCTAATATTTTTTTTTTAAGACGATATTAAGGAAGTCTATGGTTCATTATTACATTATTATTTATTATTATTTTTTTTTTTTTATTTCTTTAATTTATTTATTTTTTTATTTATTTATTTTTTTTTAATTTATTTATTAGGAGAAGCAAAATGGCTGATAAATCATTCAAATCTTCTGACATAAGTAAACAAACACGTATTATGTGTCATAATTATTTGTACTTAATGTATTTGTATGTATTTATATATATGTATATATGTATGTATGTATGTATGTATGCATGTATTTATGCATGTATTTACGTATGTATTTACGTATGTATTTATGTATGTATTTAGATATGTATGTATGTATGTATGCATGCATTATGTACGTATGTATATATGTATGCATGCATTATGTATGTATGTATGCATGGATGCATTATGTATGTATGTATATATGCATGCATTATGTATGTATTCTTAACTTTTCATTTGCCTATCTATTTCTCTATGTATGTATGTGTGTAATTCAAGTAGGTCATAGTATATATCTTTGTAATAGTACTATGTACAATTTATTGTAAATACGTATAAGTGTATATATAAATATGATTCACATGTGTGTACGTTTGTGTGAACGGACAATTATTTTTAATATATATATATATATATATATATATATATATATATATATATATATATATATATATATATATATATATATATATATATATATATATATATATATATATATATATATATATAATATAGTTACATATTTGCTTAAATAGGATGCATAATTATATGCCATAAACTTACTATTAAATACGTAGAATTTCAAAAGCATCGTTAATTGCGTGTGTGTGTGTGTGTGTGTGTGTGTGTGTGTGTGTATCAGAAGAATATGTCTTTGGTCTACCAAATCGGTGTAGGAATTAGATAATATTGTATTTGTGAGAGAGAGTCATCTTCTAACTACAGGTTATGAGAACTTTTTAAAACACGCACACGCACACGCATATATATATATATATATATATATATATATATATATATATATATATATATATATATATATATATATATATATATATATATATATATATATATATATATATATATATATATATATATATATATATATATATATTATAACCTTAAAATATAGGGATTGACTATATGCGTTTCAACAGAAAAACCACTGGGTTCTCATTCAGGCCCGATGGGAAACATGAGATGAGATGAGAAGCAACCTTTTCAATCGTAACACTGAGAAAATCTTTACATCTATGCAAGGTTCAAGTACGTTAAAGTTTAAATCTTCCTGTTAAGGATAGATTCGAAAACTTTAGAAAGAACGGAGGTTAAAGAAATTGGACAGTAGTTAGAGGGTTGAGATGAGTCCCCCTTCTTCGGCACAGGCTGAATGAGCGCACGTTTCCAGCAAGAAGGGAAGGTTGAAGTAGAAAGACACAGACGAAATAGTTTATCAAGGCAGGGTGAAAGCTCGGAAGCACAAGTTTTGAGAACCACAAGAGGGATATCTTCAGGAACGTACGCCTTATTATTGTTAAGCTCAGAGAGAGCTGAAATGACATCTTTAAAAGAAATTACAATTTTAGGCACAAATGAGTTGGAGGGGGTTGAAGAAGTAGGAACAGCTCCAGAATCTTCTAAGGTTTAATTAGAGGCAAAAGTTTGAGCGAAGAGTTCAGCTTTAGAGAAAGGCAAAACGGTAGTTAAACAGTCAGAAGATATTAGAGGGGGGGAAACAGGAAGAAGCAAAGTTAAGAGTTTACATTTTTTGTCATATATATATATATATATATATATATATATATATATATATATATATATATATATATATATATATATATATATATATATATATATATATATACACACACACAACTTAGCATAATAATAATTAAGCATTTGTATGTTTAAAGTCCTGAACGAAACCTAACGGTAATTATGTTAAACCAAACAAAAACAAAAGGTGAATATCCCAATAAAATAAAAAATTCATAAAACATCGTCATACAAATGTATGTAATATGAACATCCTAGAAGTTTTTTTTTATTTTTTTATTTATTTCTTTATTTATCTTATTTATCTCTAAATAATAATTAAAAAATTGATATTTTTAAAAAAAAAACATTTATTTTTAAAGAATAAAATTTTTTTTTTTTTTTTGGATAAACTTTTTTTATTAATTAACTATTGGTATTAGGATTGAGTCTCTTTCAAGGTTAAATGCTGCATTTGTTCAAATCTAAAAAGGTAAGAAGAGAAACAACTATTAAAGTGAGGAAGATTATATTCTGCATTAAATACAGGTGAAAAGGAATTACACAGATCAGAGGTGGCTGGAAAGAAAGAGCTACTATATATATATATATATATATATATATATATATATATATATATATATATATATATATATATATATATATATATATATATATATATATATATATATATATATATATATATATATATATATATGAGGAAGTAGCGCCGTCCGAAGCAATGAAAGTACCCCTCACTGATAGGATAGACCAGACCATAGGATAGGAGTGATAGGATGTACTAGACCATTCCGTTTCACTCCGTTGCCCTAGTGTACCTCGTCTCATGTTGGACTGTCTATGCTCCGATTACTTTTCTCTACCCAATTTCTTCACATGTTCCCACAAATAAACAAGCGCTTATATCATACATTACCTATCAAAATAGTTAAAATGGCGAAATTTAAATCAGCCTCGGAGAGGCTTGGAGGGGTGGCATCCGAAGAATGCTTCTCATCAACCCCTTACCTCATCATCATTTGGGAGTTGAAGGACTCCGATGATGGAGAAGGTGCCGGCTTGCCCAGGTGCACGATCTTCTTTTTTTCATTAATTTCTGCGACATTCGCGGTCTCTTGTCCAAGTTCCATTTTGTCGAACACCATCTCTCTTCTTATAAACCTCATCTCTTGTTCTTAACAGAAGCTCAGATGCTAGGATGCGCTGACAGATAGCAAACCTTATTCTGCTACCTTCTTCTGTCAATATCCTCAATTTTCAGCCAAATGCGAATGTTGCGCATATGTGCGTAAGGATGTTGTTTGTTCTCGTGTCTCTAATTTGAAGTCTTCTGAATTCTCTACTCTATAGCTTACGCAACTCTTGGAAATCTACTACTAAATTTATTTGTTCTGTCTATTTATCTCCTACTTTTACTGACTATAAAAAAATTCTTCGACTATTTAAACTCCAAAATAGAGCTCATTCTTTCTTCTTTTCCTTTCTCCGAAATCATCATTTTAGGAGATTTCAATGTTCACCACCGCCAATGGCTTTCATCTAGTTCTCAAGATCCAGCTGGTGAACTCGCCTACGACTTTTCTATCCAGAACAACCTTGAGCAGTTGGTGCAACTCCCTACCCGTATCCCTGACTGTCTTGGGGATGAACCCAACATTCTAAATCTTTTCCTAACCTCTTCTCCTTTTTATAC
>SEYY01024000.1:95000-105000 GCA_009176605.1 Armadillidium nasatum | reverse complement strand
CAAAAAATAAACATAAATAGACAATAGTAATAATAATAATAATAATAATAATAATAATAATAGTAAAACAAAAAATAAACATAAATAGACAAAGTAATAAGTAATAATAATAATAATTAATAATAATAGTAATAATAATAATAATAATAATTAATAAGAAATAGTAATAATAATAATAATAATAATAATAATAATAATAATAAAAACTCGAAACTTTAAAAATACATTAAAAATAAAACTTATTAAAAAAAAAAAAAGTTGAATCTATAAATAAGAGTGATTCAAGAGGTCACGTGTCAGAGTTTTGAAGGGATCGCAGGGGGCAGGGGAGGGGTGGGGGGTGGCGAGGGGTCAAATGTTGAGGGGTAAAGATGAGATATTGATGCTGGAGTATCAAGTACCCGATCTTAAAAGAGGAGGTGGGAGGTAATATATCGGTAGGACACGGATTTAGAATTGTGATCTCATAATTATATTATATATATATATATATATATATATATATATATATATATATATATATATATATATATATATATATATATATATATATATATATATATATATATATATATTATATTTTTTTTTTTTTTTTTTTTTAATTAACGATTATTAATTATAATATAATAATAATAAATTGTACAATGGGATTATATTTTAAATATCACTATGAAGAGTTGTATAGTATTCAAAATAATACGAACCTGAAGAAGAATTACTCCATAACACGAAACGCTGCTGGAGACCCCATCCACTGGGGGAAAGGAGGGGGGGTCAGCGATGTCTTCAATGGAAGATCTGCAAAGGATTGAAGAAATATCTGAGCCATTATGCACTATAAAACAAAGGTTTTTACGTGAATTTCATCACCAGCCTTCTTATTAACTAAGTTTTTACGAATATTTTATCTCTAAGTGAAGTCTTGGTGGTCTGGGGAAACTAAAGATAGTCCAAGATATTGAAATAGTTACGAAACACAGGAATAGAAGGTTCTCTTAGTTCAAAGTAATAACAGTTAGTACGTGAAACTTTACGCTTATTTCTTTGTATACTGTGAAAGTTCGCATAATTACATATATATATATATAGTTCATATTATTTGTTTACACATCACCACCATTCACGGGCAGAGCCCTATTCAAGGAGGGGGTGTTATAGCAATGAAAGAATAAGAAAAACCCTTACAAGTTCCACCTAATAATAGTATAATAGAATAATAGTATAGGTTGCGCTTTCGACGGGTGCCAGATTTCTATTTCTGAAAATCTGGCAACCTGTCCCTAACGGAATTTTGATTTGCAATGCAAATCACTCCGCTCAAATTGACCTCACCCTCTTTCCTGACACCATTTTGGGGGGTTCAACCCATTGAAATTGGCCTCAAGTCTGGGGAAGGGGCCCCCCGCGGGGCCCCGTGAACCCTCCCAAAACGGTATCAGGAAGTTGCCTGAGTTTGCAAAATCGCTGCGTTCACCTCACTTTCTTTCCTGATCATTTTCTTTGCGGTTCAGTCCCTGAATTTTGCTCGACTTTGGGGTCCGGGGGTCCAGGGGCCCACGTGTGTCCTTGAACCGATAAAGAAAATGTCAGGAAGGTCCCTGAGAATGCAGGATTGCCCGCAAATGCAGAAAAAAAACCGTTAGGGACAGGTTGCCAGATTTTCGAAATCTGGCACCCGTATCGAAAGCGCAACCTATACTACTGAGAACAGACGTGGGCTTTAAAGTAATTGAGATTAAATTAGACAGGAAACACAGAAGATTGGAGAGAATTCCACAAAACAGAGGTGGCTGGAAAGGAGGAGGCACCACAGCGGACAAGCCTGGAGTTGCTTATATCCACACCAAATTTATGTGCAGACTATGTACCCCTTGTGCTACGAGGCACCGCTAAGAGTGAAGGTATACGAGCGGACAGTTCCCTCGAGCATTTGCCGCTGTAGTACCAATAGAAAAGAGACAAGGCACCCCCCGAAAAAAAAGGTCGCAAAGATAAACGGTTAAGTGAATGAGAAAGATCGGAACAATTTATAAGCCTTTTAGCATTTGACTCAACAATATCCAATATACCTAAGCCTCCCCAGACATGAGCAGTACTTCATACAAGTACGGATAAGGCCCTTGTATAATTGGAGTAACTGCGATGAATAAAATTCTCGCAGTCCAAACAAAACTCCCAGTTTCTTTGAGGCCGCCCTAGCAACCATTGTGATGTGAGGTTTCCAATATATATGTTGACAATTTATAAACCTTCTAAACTTCCCCCTACCTACCTCCTTGAACCTAACATCATGTGACTTACTGCCTTCCATCTTTTAAACACTTTATAAACATTTTACC
Organism: Armadillidium nasatum; assembly: GCA_009176605.1. Classification (NCBI taxonomy): domain Eukaryota; kingdom Metazoa; phylum Arthropoda; class Malacostraca; order Isopoda; family Armadillidiidae; genus Armadillidium; species Armadillidium nasatum. The sequence goes on along the minus strand of SEYY01024000.1, from coordinate 102,661 downwards.
TTAAAAATAAACATGGGGCACGCACAGGAGACATATTTATAAAACTTTTATTACATTTAAAAGAGGGGAGAGAAGAATACTGCTCACTTAATTAATTGTTCAGTTTTCTTCCAAATCAGTAGTCAAAATAATTAAGTCCTCTAATGAACACCTACTAACTTTTCCTCATTTTTTAGTTTCTTTATTTTTATTTTCTAGATAGATTTCTAGATAGGATACGTCTCTTTTTTTTTTATGGTACGTATCTTGCCTACTTCACAAAATGTCATTCATTTTTCAGATTCATACAACTTTTACACGAAGTTTCTTTACAGTTCTCTACATTCTTTTTCACAAAAAAAAAAATTTTTTTTTAAGAAAAATCTCAAATGTAGTTTATTTTTTTCTTCTGTTATGGTTGAATAATGGTACCCTTTTTTCCGTGTATCTCCAAATGGGTTGTCAAAAAATTATTTTTTTATTTCAAAGTATTATACATTATAATATATATATATATATATATATATATATATATATATATATATATATATATATATATATATATATATATATATATATATATATATATATATATATATATATATATATATATATATGATTCATCTTACCAAATTATTATTTAATTTATTATTAAATTAAATAATAATATTTTATACTTCATTCTTCTTTAATAAAATATCTTGTCTTTCAATTTCTATTCAAAAATAAATCTGAATGAACATACTTTAAAATACAGGGTCTCTAAAAATGCTCAGTCGAAGGGGGGGGTTTACAATTGCGGGGAGCAGAGGAAAACAAATAGTCCAAGAAATGTTTAAAAAAAAATAAAAAAAAAAAAAAAAATAATCGTCATTCTTTGCCTTGTTTTTTATAAGTAATATAAATATAGCCAATGATAAAAAAGGATAAATTAACCAAGGAAAAGTTATCGTGGGATTTAAGAAACTTAGTACAATGGAAAAGTTTACCAAATACTAGGATTGGTTTTGCACCATTATTTCATACAACCGCACCGTGCCACACTAAAATGATTGCATATATGAGTTGGACAATTTTACCTAGTATACTTTCACAGACTTAGTACAATGGAAAAGTTTACCAAATACTAGGATTGGTTTTGCACCATTATTTCATACAACCGCACCGTGCCACACTAAAATGATTGCATATATGAGTTGGACAATTTTACCTAGTATACTTTCACAGACTTAGTACAATGGAACAGCTTACCAAATACTAGGATTGATTTTGTACCTTTATTTCATACAATCGCACCATGCCACACTAAAATGATTGCATATATGAGTTGGACAATTTTACCTAGTATACTTTCACAGACTAGGATTATTTTGTAACAATTGAACAGACAATTTTACCTAGTATTTTCTATCAGAATCTTCAGTTTTTGAAATCATAGTTTTCCCAAGTGTCCCTGAATTGTTTCGCTCAAATCTACAAAACAATCATATTAACAGAAATTAGAATTATTCCCACACATATATGAAAATATGAATATTAATGTTAGCATATTTAAAAATATTATTATTTTGTAAAAAAATTTTTTAAATATTTCGACTTTTTATTTTTAACTTTGCTCCATAATCAAAAAAGTACACATATAAACATAATGTCAGATAAGCCTTTTATGATATTGGAACTTTAATAATAGCAATAATAATAATAATAATAATAATAATAATAATAATAATAATAATAATGATTCATTATTAAATTTTGATTTTTAATTATTATAAAAAAATATAATAATAATGATGATAATAATAAAAGTTTGGTACATCATTAAAGTTAATTTATTGGCCATGATTGACTTTAATATTTAATAAATATAATAAATATATAAAAATGAGAAAAACCTTCATAAAGATTTCTAATACTAACTTTAAATAAAATGTATGTTTCAATACCGTAGAATTATCACTTTCTCATATATATATATATATATATATATATATATATATATATATATATATATATATATATATATATATATATATATATATATATATATATATATATATATATATATATATATATATATATATATATATATATATGAGTGCATTCAGGGTATGCTAGGTAAGCACCGCTTACCCTAATGCAATGATGATGCAACTGATGACACCTGATGCAGCTGATAATATCATTTCTTAAGTTGAATTTATAAATCAGAGTTTTTTCTATGTTAAAATGAGATGCATAACAGCTTCGTAAGCAGCTATCTTGACCTTCATAAAATAAATTTATTCGGTTGGGTATGCATGAATTCGATTAGCTTTTTTTTTTTTTTTTTTTTTTTTTTTTTTTTTTTTTTTTTTTTTTTTTTTTTTTTTGCCAAAAGTCCACGTATTAAATGGAAGATATAAGCTGCAAGATTGCCGCTTTCTCTTCTGTTATGATTTATACATTTGGTGTATTGTTTAGTGATGTGTTCATTAATTTTATTTTTAATTTAGCCATATATATATATATATATATATATATATATATATATATATATATATATATATATATATATATATATATATATATATATATATATATATATATATATATATATATATATATATATATATATATATAAATATATATATATATAATATATATATATATATATATATATATATATATATATATATATATATATATATATATATATATATATATATATATATATATATATATATATATATATATATATATATATATATATATATATATATATATATATATATATATATATATATATATATATAGAGAGATGGGAATTATATAGGGTCTTCTTATGTTTATGTGAAAGTGATCTTTAAAAAAAAAAAAAAAAAAATATAATATAAAATAAATTAAAAAAAAAAATTCTTGCGTTAGTGGAAATTGAGAAGAAAACAGTTCAAAAGATGGTTCCAGTGCACATTGTAGACCTTGTAATAAGGAATCTACCACAGAGAAGTAGAATGAAGATCTGAAGATCTTTGTCAATAACGAAGATGTTTTCATCTTAAAATTGTTTTATGGATTTTTGCTGCATATTTTCAAGCTGCTTTGAATCACTTACGAATTTGTGACAAAAAAGGTAAAAAATGGAAGGAACGAATGAATAAGAAAGAAATATACAATCAAAGCATGGAAACAAAGAATTAAATTTAGAGATAAATTTGATATTAACAGGAAATTGTGCTGAGGAAATAATGAGACAAAATGCTGACTTATCATGGACTATGATAGATTAAGAAGGAAAGAATCATACGAGAGTTTCTAGTAGTTTAATAATCATAATAACAAAAAAAGGTTAATAAGAAGATACAACAACTGCTCGAATGTGATAATAGAAATAAAAGAAATCGCTTACTGAAGGTGTGAAGAAGGGAAAAAGAGATGGAGAGACCATTTTGACGGTCTACTTAATGTGGAGTATGATGGAGAGTATACAGAAGGAGAATCTTACAGTTGAGAGAACAAATACAAGATTGGAACCAAATAAATACTGAGAAAATGAGATAAACTTTATAAAAAAGTCCACAATAATGGTAAAAGCCTTTTGGGAATTTACTCTCTGAATAACCATTGCATACCGTCTGAGTGAAAACAGAACTAATTCCCCAATCCATAAGATGGGTGATAGGAGAGAACATAAGGATTAATGAGGTATTGTGGTGCTGGAAAGAGTGCAAGGAAAATATATAGGAGAAAGTTCGTAGTGTACTGAAAGAAAAGATTTGAGATGGCAACATAAGTTTGGACTTAATAGAAACGACTAACTTAATATTTTCCTTCATATAATAATATAACAGCTTCGTAAGCAGCTATCTTAACCTTCATAAAATGACTCAATTTTATTCGATTGAGCAATTGAGAATTTGATTAGCTCTTTTTGCCAAAAGTCCACATATTAAATGGAAGATATAAGCTGCAAGCTTGCCGCTTTCTCTTCAGTTTTAATTTATACATTTCAGTTCGTAGTGAACTGAAAGAAAAGATTTGAGATGGCAACATAAGTTTGGACTTAATAGAAACAAGATTGACTTAATATTTTACCCTTCATATAATAAAAGAAAAAAAAAGTATAAAATGAAACAAGGTGATAAATATTGCATATACAAACTTTGAGAAGGTCTTTATTAAAACAAGAAAGATTAGGAAGGCTGTTGAACAAACCTACATAATAGATAAAAAACGGATAAGAATAATTCAAAAACAAATATAAAAACCTCTTTAAAAGCTATCAAAACGGATGTATGAAGAGAGAAGTGCTTCCAAGTTAAAACAAGATGGCGACAGGGAAGTGTAGCATCCTCTTTACTATTAGCAATATATCTCAATTATTTCTTAAGAGGTATATGCATAAAATACCAGGAATACACCTTTGTGTCCACAGATGACTCAGCACTTATAACGAGCAAGCACATGCACCGTGCGCTAAAAAAAAAAACAAAAAAAAAAAACAGCAATGAATGTGTGGAATGACGTAATGGAAAACTGAGAACAAATATAAGTAAGGAGATAAGAATTAAATACACGAAATAAATGAAACTGGTATTTAAGTATTTGGGAAGATCATATATATATATATATATATATATATATATATATATATATATATATATATATATATATATATATATATATATATATATATATATATATATAATATATATATATATATATATATATATATATACTCTCTCACATTCTAAGATATATTTGTAATCATACACACAAACACACACACATGAGTGGGTATCATAAACATTAGATACCATGACACTCTCGAATAATTTCAATCCGTTTCATTAAATCTAACTTTTCTTTTCTCCTCCAAAAAAAAAAAAATTTTTTCATTAATTTTTTTTTTTATTATTTTTTTATTTTTTATTATTTCATTTTTGATTATATTATTTTTTTCTTAATTCTTTTTAGATTATTACTGTTTTTCTTTTTTTATTTTGCTATAGTTTATAAATTTTTACTGTTTCCATCTGTGCTCAATATTTCTCGGTTTCTTTTCCTAGTGATCTTTCTTGGAAGGATCACATTACTTCTCTTTCTAAACAAGCTTCTACGAGGTAGGGTGTTCTGATGCACCTGCGTGATTTTTTCACACCATTCCAGTTGCTTGCTCTTTATAGGGGTGTTGTTCGCCCCTGAATGGAGCACGCTTCATAATCTGGGGTGGTTCTACACATGCAGCTTTTCTCGGAAAAATGGAGTCCAGGGCTTTTCGTCTTAAACTCTTTTGCTCTTACTAACTCTCTCCAATCTTTCTTTATGCCTATCGAATTGTTGCGTCTCTACACTATCGCTATTGCAATGGACACTGCTCTTCAGTACTCTCCCGTCGCATACCTTCCCAAATGAGAAGGACTCGTGCGACAAGACTTTCTATACAGTTTCGTCCTTTCTCTGTTCAACCCTCCGACCCCAGACTTAACCGATATGCTCAGTCTTACGTATAATCTACTGGTAAAGTCTGGAACACACTCCCGTTATCTGTTTTCCCCAACATCTTTTGACTTGCACACTTTTAAACGCCGATTATCGGGACATGTCGACCATTAACGACCAGCTTTCCAGTATTGTGGAAATTGATATGCTTCTGATGTTTTCCCACTAGAGAATATATATATATATATATATATATATATATATATATATATATATATATATATATATATATATATATATATATATATATATATATATATATATATATATATATATATATATATATATATATATATATAATATATAATTTATAAATTATTATATATATATATATAATATATATATATATATATATATATATATATATATATATATATATATATATATATATATATATATATATATATATATATATATATATATATATATATATATATATATATATATATATATATATATATATATATATATATAAAGTGATAAACTTTCTCTAAACATCAATTCACAAGTAAATCGAAGTTTGTGTTATTAATAATGTGTTTGCTCAAAATGTTAACAAATGTCAAAAGTTCAAAATATTAACTTGTAATTTGATACTTTTTTTTATTTTTAACAGGGTTAAATTAAGTCACATTTAAAATGAAATCTTATTATATATATATAAAAAGAAAAAAAAAATAGTTTCAGGAACAAAAGTAGGTAAAATCACCTCCAATTAATTAAATTTTTTTTTGTTTTTTAATTAAAAATTAAAAGTTAGTATATCATGGTCATTACCATACTGCAAAAATTGTCCTAACGAATCTTTGGGACAAGTGGCAAAAATGTCACAGTAAAATTTTCAATAGAGAAAAGACATGTTAAATATAAGAAAGTCGCTTCACCGATTTATTTTCTAATAAGAAAATAACTGAAAAAAAATATTGTTGAGCATTTTTGCCACTTGTCCCAACGATTCGTTAGGGCAATATTTGCAGTGTAGATTCTACCTCGAATCCGAATAAAGGATATAACCAGGAACTTCAAGCATGTCAGTCAATCACTTTACCATTTCGTCACTGTAACGACAATTGTATTTCCCTTATAGAAATTGCAATTCGCGTTAAAGTCAAATCATTAAAGACAAAGAGTCGAGGTCAAAAATGAACAAAACACAATGATAAGTCTTTCATCTTCTAAGCTAATTAAAGGTGATTGCTTACGTGCGTAAAAACGCAGTTCCAATCCCTTATGCAGTTCATTGAAAAAAAAAAAAAAAACTACCTAGTAAGTTCCCATCCTCGAATAGGGCAACGCCTAAGAATATATATATATATATATATATATATATATATATATATATATATATATATATATATATATATATATATATATATATATATATATATATATATATATATATATATATATATATCAGAGTATCTACAAATATGAACAGAATTCCATACGTATTAATTAGTAGAGTTAAAATAAGTAGAAACATAATTAAACAAATCGTATGCATATGAATAGATTTTGGAAAATTTATCGAAATCTTAAATACAGAAAAAAGAGTAAAAAAAAAAAAATAAGACAGAAAAAGGAAGCCGTGCCTTCGAATACAGTTCATTTGGAACGGTACAAAAAGGAAACTAGACACTAGTTAAAATATGCAGAAAAAAAGTGAAAGATAAGGCAGAAAGACTAAGTTGTCCCTTTCAACTCCAGTTGATTTGGAACGGTACAAAAAGGAAACTAGACACTAGTAAAAAAAAAAAAATAAAAAAAAAAGATGGATGAAAATCGAAAAAAAACCTTATATTACAGAAGAGTATTGCAATTTTCACCTTATCAAAATAGTAAATTTTACCTTATTAAATTCCTAAATTCCTAATTTACACCTTATTAAATTCCTAAATTCCACTTAGGAATTTTTGTGAATAAAACTAGTCCAGAGTTTCATAAATAGATATATATATATATATATATATATATATATATATATATATATATATATATATATATATATATATATATATATATATATATATATATATATATATATATATATATATATATATATGATGAATTTAATCTCAATTTCTTTAAAGCCCGCGTCTGCGCTCACCTAAAAAATTTGCGTTAGGTGGGACCTGCAGGATTTTTTTTTTTTTTTTTTTTTTACTTTATTTTTATTTTTTCTAACATCCCCTCCAAGAATA
>SEYY01024000.1:85000-87500 GCA_009176605.1 Armadillidium nasatum | reverse complement strand
TGATTTCAGAAACAAAAGATTAGCAATGATCTAATGACATTAAAGAGGGGTCGATTAATATTTTAAAAAAAAAAAAATTTAATGGAAATTGAACTGTTTGTGAGCATTAAGTGAGATAAAAATAAAAACCAGTTGCATCTTCCTTGCTTGCTTGCGTTTCCAATTACTCCTAAAACATGTATTCGGTTTCCGTTGTTATTCAAAATCTCGTTCTATTGTCTGCAACAACTTTAATTTTCCTAATTCTCTCTACTTCCTTTCAATAGTCTTCTTTATCTTTTTCCTGTGGGTGTCTCTCAGATGGATGAACTTCTTGCTCAATATCCCGTGAGGTCTTCTGAACACGTCTCGGGGCTCGTCCCTCCTCTTCCTCCTCCTTCCGATCAGTTTATCAATCCTCAAGGGCAGATTTGGTTAATTTTTTGTATCTGAGAACAAGATTTGAGAATTAGTAGCTATTCTCTTTCTTAATTCAAGAACAAAATACATTACCTATTTTTAGTATAGTCTTTTCCACATCTATCAGTAGGTGCTTCTTCAGGTTTGCTCTACTTAGTAGATGAATGTTTGCGAAACGAAACTATGGGATACAACACCTGCAGTCCTCTGACAGAACATAATACTAAATTTCCAAGTGCCTGTTTTCGTCATGTAATTTTAATTAATATAATCAACTGAATGTAAAATAACATAAATTTTGGGGGCATTCAAACACTCTAAGTAATTCAATCTATCTTTATCTTTGGGAAACCTCTTAAAATATCCAATAATTATATCCAGTTGATCCACAATTGAAATTTCATCCTCATCCACACTACGAGTAAATTAGACAAAACCTATTCGCACCCTCACTTTTAGATACCTAAAATTCTTACATGTCAATGAACTCAATGCAATATTAGGCAACTCTATCATTCAGGGACATGACATTCAGCAACCCTCTCCAACCAGAGATTTTATAGTATTAAATAGTAATATAAAAAGGACTCCAATTCAGAGTTGCCAGTTCGAAGTCGGACTCTAAGCCATCCAAGTTGAAAAGGTGAACACTTCCCCAAAAGTTTAGCAATGACTAAGCCATTGAACGCAACCCTAATATAACATTAATATTCATATTCTATATATATATATATATATATATATATATATATATATATATATATATATATATATATATATATATATATATATATAATATATATAATATATATATATATAAAGAAATAAAAATAAGATATGCAAATCTAATTTTAATTTAAATATAATAAAAAAACTATTCAAAAATATTAAATTATATAAAAATATATTTTTTTTTTTTTTTTTTTTTTTTTTTTTTTTTTTTTTTTTTTTTTTTTTTTTTTTTTTTTTTTTTTTTTATTATTTATTATATATATATATATATATATATATATATATATATATATATATATATATATATATATATATATATATATATATATATATATAAATATATATGTGTGTTTGTGTGATAAAATTCGACAAAAAATTAAAAAATAAAAAATAAAAAAATAAGCTTGAAATAAATTAAGAAAAAAAATTATGGTAAAAAAAAAATTTGAAAAATAAAAACCGGTAAAAAACGTAGTTAAGAGGAAAAAATATATTTTTTTTCTCTCTCTCTCCGAATAAAAAGAATAAAAATAAGCATGAAATAAATTAATAAGAAAAAAATTAACGATTTTTTGAAAAATAAAAACCGGTAAAAAACGTAAAGAGGAAAAAAATATCCGTTTTTTTACTCTCTCTCTCTCTCTCTCTCTCTCTCTCTCACTCTCTCTGTAAAATGACTCATATTACGAGCATGACTAAAATCTTAGAGTCTTCATCAGGATAACGGTGTCGGCTGACTCTTACTAGGGCAGAGTGTGTCTTCCTATTATTATTATTATTATTATTATTATTATTATTATTATTATTATTATTATTATATATTATTCAAATACGAAAACTATTCAGGTAAAATATTTTTTAATTTGCATATGAAATAAAAACCTAATTATGCAGAAAAATATGAATTTAAAATTTTAACCCTACTGAAGGTCAGCGACCTTAACATTTTAATTATAAAGGTCACTGGCCCCTAATCTGTGACCTTGTTTTACTTTCGAAAGTCAATAACCACAAATTTTAAACCGTCTCTCAAGCATATAAGAACAAAAATTTTAATTAAAGAAAAAAAATAGAAATACAAACGAAAAACTATTGGAATACATGCTTCATTTAACCTTTGAACGAATAAATGTGAAAATTATACACCTACGCAAAAATAATAACTACATACATGTATATATATGCTTTCTTCCTACACATATGTGCATTTTGAATTCGCCTTGTAGTACACAATCATTATTTTCTTTTTATCGACGGGCGTTACCAAAATGCACGTTACTGTCATGCTTTAATTGCTAACGTCTCCTTGCGTTTCAAATTTGTCTAGACGGAAACTGTTATTATTAGCCAGAATTGCGTAAATAGTAAA
>SEYY01024000.1:72500-77500 GCA_009176605.1 Armadillidium nasatum | reverse complement strand
CATTCACTTCATTTCATCATACTATAAACTATCTTTCCAATTTAAGATTTTTCTACCAATACAAAACTACTATATATCTACTTTTTATATTTACTTTCTATTTCAAACATCTACTCCTCTACTTCTCTCACTTCTACATCACTCACGCAAGCCTAATCACTCATTACATATTCTACAATTTATCCTACTAAAGTTACTAAACTCTCAAAACATTCGCCAAATTCCTCCAACACACACATACACACACACACACACACTATATATATATATATATATATATATATATATATATATATATATATATATATATATATATATATATATATATATATATATATATATATATATATATATATATATATATATATATATATATATATATATATATATATATATATATATATATATATATATATATATATATATATATATATATATATATATATATATATATATATATATATATATATATATATATAAAGTAAGTACTACGTTCATGATTTTTTGCACGAGTTGCAGATATATGTATGTCCGAAAACCGTACAGGAACATGTACAATTTTTACCGCCTTGGAGTAACTGTGTTCGTTGCTTGACAAAAATACCGTAATTAACTAGATAGGTGTTTCCGAATAATAATAATAATAATAATAATAATAATAATAATAATAATAATAAGTGAATTAAATATGAAAAATACTAATAATAATAGTATGTAATTATTATTAATGATTGTAGTAATAATGAATATTAACAATGGAAACTATTTTCATTATTATTATTATTATTATTAATATTACAATTGATATTATTCGTTATTATTATTATTTTTAGTAGTAGCAGTAGTAGTAGTAACAAAAATGTTAATTCCTTACAATTACTAATTTAGCAAATTATTATTATTATTAATTATTATTATCATTATTATTATTATTATCATTATTATTATTATTATCATTATTATTATTATTATTATTATTACAGCACTGATAAATATAATCTGCTTCTCCGGAAGCGAAAATTCAGTGCGTGATACGAACAAAACTTCAATGTCAAGTTGAAACTAAAACCGCTTCATAATAATAATAATAATAATAATAATAATAATAATAATAATAATAAAAATAATAATAATAATAATAAAATAATAATTATAATATTAATAAATTATCATTGCTGTTGTTATTTTTATCAATATTTAACTTTTAATCAACAGAACCAAACTCAATAATAATAATAATAATTAATAATAATAATAATAATAATAATAATAATAATAATAATAATAATAATAATAATAAATTATCATTGCTATTGTTATTTTTAACACTTATTATTATTATTATTATTATTATTATTATTATTAATTGCATTATTATAGGATTGAATTTTTTTTAATAATAATAATAATTATAAATAATAATAATAATAACGATAATAATAATAATAATAATTTTGTTTTAAAATTTTTATTTACCACTACTTAATTAATTACAAATAAGAAATGATGTTTCTTATGACAGTCAATTAAAAATTATAAAATTATCTAATTAATTAATTAATTTATTATAATTTTAAAGTAATTTAATAACTTAAAAATTAATTAAAATTTTCTTAATTATATTTTTTACTGTATTATTAGTCAACCTTTATAATTTATTCATTTTTTTATATATATATATTATATATAAAATTTAAATTGAAATTCTATAATTTACATTGTGCAGATAATAATATTAATAATAATAATAATAATAATAATAATAATAACAATAATAATAATAATAATAATAATAATAATAATACTTTATTGTATTTATATTGTGTATTAAAAATCATATAATACATACCATACTGCAATGTATTATATCTACAATTAATTTTGAATTATATATATATATATATATATATATATATATATATATATATATATATATATATATATATATATATATATATATATATATATATATATATATATATATATATATAATGTAATTGTGTATTTTTTTAACATTATAGTATATAGTTTTCTAAATTCTGTTACTAACCATTCTTAATTAAAAATTTTAAATTAAACTATATATATATGTATTAAATTTCTTATCAAAATGTATTAAATACATAATACATATTTCAATAAACTATATAATATCAGGACTAAATTTTGTATCAAACTGTATAGCTATATATATATATATATATATATATATATATATATATATATATATATATATATATATATATATATATATATATATATATATATATATATATATATATATATATATAACTTATTTTGCAATATTCAGTTATACTAAATACAGTATTAATGTATTAAATTCTTTATGTATTAAATCCAATTGCCAATTACTAAACCCATGTATTAAAATAACTAATTAGGTATTAAATAATTATTAAAATAAATAATTAATAACCTTAAACTCTTTGTGTAAAGTACATTAAACTATAAATTATATTTGCATAGAATAATTTAAATATCTGGTAATATTTGGCAAGCCTTGTCAATAGGAAATAGACAAAGTACCATATTGGATTTTTTTATTATTATTATTTTTTTTTTATTTATTTTTATTTTTTTTTTTTTATTTTTTTTTTATTTATTTATTTTTTTTTTTTGGCAGAAGATTATTTGTCTATATTTCTTGTCTTGCGGAATTGCAATTTTACGTGTCTTGACTATTGACAGTTCTTGCCAGAATTTTAATTTATTAGTTTTGCTTGAAGAAAAAAAGGTGTTTCTTGCGTAATAATAATAATAATAATAATAATAATAATAATAATAATAATAATAATAATAATAATAATAATAATAAAGGGTTGGATATAAACTTCGTCAGAGAGATTGAATACATTTCGTAAGTATATGGGGTGTTAGATAGAGCTGGAACCCTCCTGGGCAATCCATTACCAAATGGTTTGACCTTTTCGCTCCTCAAGCACAAATAATATATGTAGGATTCATTCAACCTTATTAATCGTGAAGCAATGACAAGAATTTTTAGTACAGGCATTCAGCCGCTCTTTTACAAACACTACACCTAACTACACGACGTTTCCTCAGGTATCTTACGTACTTCAAAGTTGAACTCTTCACTCTAATCTTTGTATCTAATTCCACTACAGACGATTCAAAAGCTACTCTGTCTTCACTCCCTCGATTTAAACTCTTTTTCTTTTAATTTTTTTTTTCCTAGAAATATAGGCACTACCGAAAGATTTGTGAAAGTCATGGAATCAGACAGCTTCCAAAAATTATTTCGTCCACTCCTCTTGAACATCACTTGAGAGTTGGAAACTTCCGATAATAAGGTTTGATGCTGCAAAGGAATTGCTCTTTTATTCTTAACAAAAAAAACTCAGGAATTTGAGGGCCACGACAGGAAATCATGCTTTGTACCCTTTCACTGTCTCTATCCTTATTTATTATCCAAAAGCTAATACCCGTTCGTTTGTGCACAAATGTTTTTTTTTACCTTGTCAATTTTAAAGCTTTTAAAGCTTTTACCCTGTAATGGTTTCAACATGATTGTCAATCTACTGGATTTTATCTCCTAACTACTGAATTTTCGAATTTTTTTTTTTACTAAAACAGATCTCCACTCGTATCCATGATTGTCTTTTAAGATAAACCCAACACAACCCTTTCAACTTCCTGCTCAACTCTTACTTAATATGAGCTCTTCTCACCAACTTATCATCTCATGTATCCTTTTCCCTATTCTCTTCGAAGTTTCCTTGGGAAAGGCTCCAACCTTCAGCAACCATATGTATTTGACCCTTTTTTAGCTTCTTATATATCGGACTTGCTGTCGTACTTCTTTGAATTCCCTTGGAATGATATTACTGCTTCTGTTGGAGTGGTATTTTGGAGTGTGAAAATCTCACAATTGAGGCAAGGATGTTATTCTCCCTTGTATCTAGGGTGATACCACTGATATAACAGTTCTTCTAGAAAGAGTCGAGTTTAGGGTCTTTTGCTTCATAAATTCCCAACTCCCACTGGCTCTTTTGTGCAAAGCAAGAGTAATTCATCTTTCCCCTCAGTTTCATATTTTCTCCTTTCTTCTCTGTGACCTCCGAATTAACGGACGACTATATTAGTACTTTCTTAACTGGTTAAGACTGGGACGCTCTCCCATTTACTTTTATTCACCATAACGTTTCGGAACGTCGTGTATCACTATATAGAATTAACTTGAAACTGTAATGAAATTTTTCCAAGTGAAGTGCTTTTATATGTGATATTCTTTTTCCTTTTTCAGTCAGACTTAATAATAATTTTAATAATAATAATAATAATAATAATAATAATAATAATAATAATAATAATAATAATAATGTATAAAATTCATTTACATTACTTTAAGGTGTGGGCAACTGCATCACAGACATGAAGTACAAATAATTCGCTAAATATGTTTGAAAAAAAAAAAAAAAAAAAAAAAAAAACTTCTAAGGAAACAAGACAAATATGTATCCGAAATAACGTTAGAAGGACAATTTATCCAAGTTTCGACCCAGCATTGTTTTTTTTTTTTAAATTAAATTAAATCTACTTGTAAAGATTATTGCTTAAAAATTCTGATAAAAAAAAAACAAGGAATAAAATTTACTACAAAGAGTTTTTCACTTATTAGTACTGGTTTCATATTTTAGAAATGACATGGTTAGTAACGAGATATTAGGAAATGAACCCAACCGCTGGTAAATGTTATTTTTTTTCTTTCTTTTTTTTTATGACGAAAGGATTACGAAGAAAGAGGTTGAAAGTAATAAATAAATTAAAAAAAAAAAAGAAACAAACAAACGAGAAACCGTGTGGTTCCTTAGGGTCAAATGAAATAAGTTTGAAGAAGAAATAGACCTTGAAGAATAAACAGGTGGTCCTTGAGTAAAACAAGAGATAGCAGACAATCGAACTTGATTAAAACTATGGATAAAGAAATTATAATATATATAATATATATATATATATAT
>SEYY01024000.1:47500-55000 GCA_009176605.1 Armadillidium nasatum | reverse complement strand
GCCAGGACGACCTTCGAATAATTAATTTTTTCCATGACACTAACTGGGAAAATGAAATTATAGTCGTTTTCAATGCCTCAAAAACTCAGTTCTTTCACCTATCTACTCGATATAAACTTCTACACAACTACAACGTCTTTTTCAAAACCTCACAACTCAAACCTTTTTTAGTTCTTAACATTCTTCATATTTTTTCTGGTGATCTTTCTTGGAAGAGTCACAATACCTCTTGCTAAAGAACCTTTTAAAGAGGTTGGGGGCTCTGAACCTCCTTCAGAACTTCATTTCACCACCCAAGTTGATGATTCTTTATAGGAGTGTTGTTTGCCCTTGTAAGGAGTACGCATCACATATCTGTGGGCTGTTTCACACACAAACACTACCCTCCTTGAAAAGGTTGTGTCTAAGTCTTTTCAACTTAACCCTTTTCCTCTCATTAGCTGTATCAAATCTCCTTCTAGTCATTAAATTGTTGTCTCTCTTACCTTATTATATCGCAGTTATAATGGACACTACTCTCTGACCCCAGCCTTAAATGCTTTGCTCATACTAAAATCCGGAACACTCTTCCTACCTCTATTTTCTGACCTATTTACACTAAGGAATTATATTTTTACCCAGTTCTGGTGTAAACTAAATAAGTTTCTGGCCTTTCACCACCAAAGCATATATATATATATATATATATATATATATATATATATATATATATATATATATATATATATATATATATATATATATATATATATATATATATATATATATATATATATATATATTATATATATATATTTTTTTTTTTTTTTTTTTTTTTTTTTTTTTTTTTTTTTTTTTTTTTTTTTTTTTTTTTTTTTTTATTTAATAAAAAAAATTTAAAAAAAAAATAAAAATTATATTTATGTTTATATATAAAAAAAAAACATATATATATATATATATATATATATATATATATATATATATATATATATATATATATATATATATATATATATATATATATAATATATATATATATATATATATATATATATATATATATTTTATTAAGTAAAAAAACTAAAATGCGTTTTAAAATCATAAAAGATTAAAAAAATTCCCCCCCCTTTCAAAAAAAAAAAAGTTATAAAAATAAACAAAAAATTTGAAAAAGCCTAAAAAAAACTTTTAAAAAAAGACAAAAAAAAATATTGTAATAAAACCCTTTTCCATCAGAATAATTTTGATTTCATTTTTTTTTTTTTTTTTTTTTTTTTTTTTTTTAGTATTTATTATTTTTTTTATATTAATTTTTTTTTCATTTTAAGGGTTGAATTTTTGTAACGACAATATGAATCCTTTTTTTTAATTATTATTATTTTTTTTTTTTTAAGTAGAAGAAACTGTTAAACTTTTTTTTAAACAAAAATTGTTAACTATATATATATATATATATATATATATATATATATATATATATATATATATATATATATATATATATATATATATATATATTATATATATATATATATATATATATATATATATTCTTATGCAGAATATGGTTATTATTTAAAATTATTAATTAAAATCTAATGAATGTATAATGATTATAAACAATTTTAATTTAATTTTTTTTTTAAATTACTTTAATTTTATTTTCATTTTTAAAACAAGGAAAATTACTTTTAATTTTTTTTCAGTCAATGTATCTATTATCCTAAGCTCTTCAAATAAAATTAAACAAATCATTAATTTTTTTTATTTCTGCCCCTCTTTGGAAAGTGCCTCGAACCCGTGAGTGGTGGCTAAAAAAATATAAGTGTTTATTCTTTACGATGAAGTTAAGTCCTCCCACTTAAATATAGGATTCTCTGAAATACAACAAAATAATACTTATGACTGTCTCTATGTATTATATACTTCGAAATGAAGAAAACCAACGTACTTTTTCTTTGAAATTAAAATGTATTTTTATATTTATGTTATCCATATTTAATTCAAGAGCAAACAACATCTCTATACAGTGCCAGTAACTGGGGTGATGTGAAGTACTTCCTAAGAAACATCAGAACACCTATCCTCTGAAGAGACTTATCTAGAGAACGAGATATTGTGATAATTCCAAGGAACATCACCAGAAAAAGAAACGCCAAGTATATTAAAAGCAGAAAAAGATTCGAGTTGTGTTTCTGAAGGTGTCATAATTGTGTGGAAGGTTGTGTCGTGTAGAGAAATTGGAGGAATTTAGTTTTAGAGGCAGTGAAAACAACTATGTATTCTCTACACCAATTTGGAATTCCGCAGGAAGATCAGAGGCTAGTTGCTCCAAGGCTACCTTTCAAATTGAAAAGAGTAATGAAGGGTGAAGTCATCGGCATAGGAGGGGATAAGTGATGAAGCATTAGAAAGGTCATTAATGAAAAATAGAAAAAGAGTTTGAGGTAGAACAGAGCCCCTATAGGAACTACACTTTTAAACATATTTAAATGATTTTAGTCTACAATTACTGCTATAGAAGGTCCGGAAAGAAAATCAGAAGGAAAGCCACAAAGAGAAACATAGATACCGAAAGAGGAAGAATAGAAATCATATCTTTATGCCAGACTCTATAGAAGACCTCAAATATGTCTAGCCCCACAGAAAAAGATTCATCAAAATGCAGAAGAGCTTATGACCACCCCCCACCTAAATTTACACCCACAATATATATATATATATATATATATATATATATATATATATATATATATATATATATATATATATATATATATATATATATATATATATATATATATATATATATATATATATATATATA
This sequence comes from Armadillidium nasatum, assembly GCA_009176605.1. Taxonomy (NCBI): domain Eukaryota; kingdom Metazoa; phylum Arthropoda; class Malacostraca; order Isopoda; family Armadillidiidae; genus Armadillidium; species Armadillidium nasatum. The sequence continues at coordinate 52,191 of SEYY01024000.1, read as the reverse complement.
TATATATATATATATATTATTCATTCAGCTATGCATCTAATGCTTGAATAGCTTCAATAGTTACTGAAATTCAGAAGACGGCGTTAAATGCTAATAACACATGAATGCAAACATTCCCCTAAACATTCAAACAATGACTTTACTAATAAAAGAAATAAACACGCACACATACAAGCACACGAACACAAACACAAACACACAAAAATAAAAATTAAACAGTTTTCTTGCCAAATAGTATAATGTATGTTTTTAATGAAAAAAAAAAAATGTCCGTATCTAAATGCATTTTTTACATAGCCTTGATAACCTTTTTAGAAAATGTCTATTTTATTCAAAATAAGATTTCAAAATGTTTTTTATTGTCCAAAATTTCTTCTTTGAAATATTGTTTACTATCAGAATTTCTTTTTCAAATCTCTCTCTCTCTCTCTCTCTCTCTCTCTCTCTCTCTCTCTCTCTCTCTCTCTCTCTCTCTCTCTCTCTCTCTCTCTCTCTCGAAAAATTTTTGATAAAAAAAAAATGTTTTTAAGTAATTGTAACTTTTATTACCGTGCTAGAATTAATTTTTATTCGGTATCATTTATAATAGAAAATATTCTTTTTATTTTCATTTTGAAATATCTAATTTATATAAATATATATTGGATAAAACGGATGAAAATTGTTACACCTAAAAATAATAAAAAGTAATAATAGTAATAATAATAATAATAATAATAATAATAATAATAATAATAATAATAATAATAATAATAATAATAATAATAATGATAATAATAATAATGTCTTCTAAAATTTAAGTGATAAAAAATTTCTTTGTTATTTAAAACACGTGATGCCGTCTTTAACTAACTATTTGGTCACATGTTTTTCTCAGTCTCTTGAGAGAGTACAATCACACACGCATTAACACACGAACATACAAACTTGAAAAAAAAACTAATAAAGTTTGTGCCCTTGTACTTCTATTTGATATGAGAGAGAGAGAGAGAGAGAGAGAGAGAGAGAGAGAGAGAGAGAGAGAGAGAGAGAGAGAGAGAGAGAGAGAGAGAGAGAGAGAGAGAGAGAGAGAGAGAGAGAGAGAGAGAGAGAGAGAGAGAGAGAGAGAGAGAGAGAGAGAGAGAGAGAGAGAGAGAGAGAGCGAGAGAGAGAGAGAGAGAGAGAGAGAGAGAGAGAGAGAGAGAGAGAGAGAGAGAGAGAGAGAGAGAGAGAGAGAGAGAGAGAGAGAGAGAGAGAGAGAGAGAGAGAGAGAGAGAGAGAGAGAGAGAGAGAGAGAGAGAGAGAGAGAGAGAGAGAGAGAGAGAGAGAGAGAGAGAGAGAGAGAGAGAGAGAGAGAGAGAGAGAGAGAGAGAGAGAATGAATTCATACGAATATTGATAAGGAATTTAATAGTTTCTATAAAGGCAATAAATATACAAAAAAAAAAAAAATCAAAAAATTTTTTTTTTTAAAAAATTCTATCTATATATATATATATATATATATATTATATATATATATATATATATATATATATATATATATATATATATATATATATATATATATATATATATATATATATATATATATATATATATATATATCAGTCTAACGATTCAAGTTTTTTCTTAACTGAAAGCAACTTTACAAAAAGTCACAAGGAGACACTAATGGAACTCATAGAACCACATTTTCAAGATAGTAAGTTGTTTAAAAGTGAAAAGAAGTTAGGAGAGATGGAGGCCGGAATCATAGCAATTGGACTACATGTTTAGCTGGTAGAATTTTCTCTCACGGATAAGGTTGAATGGGCTCTTAAGCTTTTGGACTTACATAAATTACAAGGAGAGACAGAATCTTCCCGGCAGCAATGACATTAATACAACAATACATTGTTGATAGATGAATCACTTATGGCTACTGGAGTTAACTCGCGCCTAGTAGGGCCCAACTACAAATGGAGTACATCCATGGAAACATCAACCATTTTTTAATTTGAAATTGATGCCATAGCAGTATGTATCTTTAATAATTCTGAACAAAGGCATGATTGCTGCAAATATATCTATAGCAACCGATAGTCAGTAAGTTAAAGGAGCTTTGAAATCTACAGTTGTAAGTCAATGTTGATCTGGGAATGCAGATCCATAGGTTCAGCTGACTCTACATTATAAAGTTACTCAAATGTATATGCTTGGGCACCAGGGAGTATTAAGAGGCAGATGGTCTATTTGAGAAGGTTTGAGATTACCATAATAGGTCCGAAACCCTTTTATAGTCTTTCAAAGAGCCATATGAAAGAATGACTAAGACAATGATAATATCGAACTCTGGAAGACTATTCGACATGCGTCATCGGTCTCAGACATCCGGAGAGTATAATCTGAGCAAAATGAGATAAGATAAGGATCTGAGATAAAAATTTTGACGTGACTATTTATTGGCCATGGAACTGTCAGATTTCATCTCTAAGAAAATGATAAAAGCTGAAAGTGACTTCTGTCGCCCGTTTCTGGAAATTGCAATGATAGCAGACTACATCTCTGAGATAGATTGCAAAGCTACTAGTGTGGACAAAAGGCAATACTAAAGCTCAGCGACATCAAAAAATATACTTTCTAAGACAATTCTGGAGTTTATAAGAATCTTCAGTTTGAACTAGGAATATCAAGAGAAGAGTATGTCATAAAAGGTTTTTAAGTTCAGTTACGAGGGACCTAAAGATCGCCACTCTAACAATCTACTATATATATATATATATATATATATATATATATATATATATATATATATATATATATATATATATATATATATATATATATATTATATATATATATATATAAGAGATGGAAATTGAATTCAGCAGAAAATGCACACAACACACACACACAAAAAAAAAAAAAAAGAATTCCACAGAACAGAGGTAGCTGGAGCTTGAGAAACACTACATTAAACCAATCTAGAGATACCAATCTCCGTACAAAATCTGTCTGAAGAAAATGCACCCCTTTGTGCTACCAGAGTGCCGTACAGGTAGTTTAGTGCTGGTAGTTTTATTCCATTTATAAAAAATTGAGAGGAAACCAACAGCACGTCTTAAAAATAATAAGTCATGGGATTAGAGAAGGAAGATAGTTTTTTAGAATTGGTATCAGTGATCATTTAAAAATAAGGATAGTCATTGGCGCTGGTGAACTGAAATCATCGGAGAAAGAAGTAGACGAGAGAATGTGCCAAGACAAATAATATAACTAGTAGACTTGACAGCAAACATAATAGACAAATATAGTTGTAGCTTAGTAAGAGAGCATAGACCCATAAGGTTGAAAAAATTATGAAGACCTGAAATAAATAACAGTAACAGAAAATTCGTCTCGCATCCGCAAACCTTTCATCTTTAAAATAAAAATTAAAGATAGAGACAATAATGGGTACATTATAGAGTTTGTTACTGGAAATCTCAAACATCTGTCTCTAAGTTAATAAAAAAAAGAGAAAGTTTAGAGGAGCAGAAGTGGAATTCAAGAAAGTGAAAATTAGAATAGAGACAGATAATGTTGAACGAATTAACGAATAAGAAGACCGTGCCACAGAACAAGGTTAGCAAGAGATGATGGAAAGAGGAGCGGTTGAGGGAGACTTTCAATGGAAGCCTCCCCGTGGCTCCTAAAAACCAATAAGATTCGTGTTAGGATTGAAGTAGTAAAATATATATAAATAAAGAGTATGCTTATGATTGTGTGTGTGAGTTTCTGGTATGTTAACAAACAGTAACGATGCATCGATAATCGATATTTTTAAAAAAATATTAAACTACCCTCGATATTATTGGCTAAAACTCATATATTGCATATTATATATATATATATATATATATATATATATATATATATATATATATATATATATATATATATATATATATATATATATATATATATATATATATATATATATATATATATATATACGGAGATTAGGGGAAGGATTGCACTGTATGGAGAGGTGGTGGGAGCCTTATACCCCATCAGCAAATGGACATGTTAGTAAAGAAGGATGATATATGAGAGCATCCTGCTGTCTATCCTGTTGTACGGAGCAGAGAGTTGGAGTACTACACAGGAAGAGAGGATGGGAGGATACAAGCAGCGGAGATGAAAGTCCTGAGGGTTATGGTGAGGAAAACCAGAAGAGATAGGATAAGAAATGATAGGATGAGAGAGAGAGAGAGAGAGTGGGAGCGAGACCCGTCATACATAAGGTGGATGCAGCTAGGCCGAGATGGTGGGGCCATCTGGAAAGGATGCCCATGAATAAGATGGCAAAGAGGAGATGGAGATGGATGTCCGATGGGGTCAGGCCAAGAGGGAGACCGAGGAAGAGGTGGACGGATTCGGTGGAGGACTCTCTGAAAAGACATGGACTCCCTTCGATGCAGATGTTGATGGATAGACAGGTCCCGCAGGACAGAGGTCGTTGGAGGAAGATTGTGGCCCGAATGATAAGACTGAAAAAGGCTTTCCTGGGAGAGGATGTAAGTAACATATATATATATATATATATATATATATATATATATATATATATATATATATATATATATATATATATATATATATATATATATATATATATATTAATGCTATATTGTCACTTACTTTTTTTACCACAAAATCTGCTTATAAATCGTTTTTTTATGGTAAAAT
>SEYY01024000.1:35000-37500 GCA_009176605.1 Armadillidium nasatum | reverse complement strand
TTATAATGAAAGTTCTGGCAGACTGCAGGCTTTAACTTGAAAATAACATGGCTGGAGCTGGAACCAGAATCTATTACATTCCTATGTATATAAAGTAATCTGTAATTGATATATTAAACAATAAGTTTAATTTATAATACATTCATATATTTGGTAATTTGGCCAGAATTAAACAATGATTGAAACATTTAACTAATGTTATTCAAGATAACACAAAACTTTGATACTCATTTTTAAATTACAGCAATATTTTTCAAAATTTTGTAACTAAACAAATCTTAATATTTGAAGTTTCCTATTTTACTTATTTATTTTTTATGATTTTGAATATTTCTATACATACTATGAGCTTATATGAAACTTGAGTACATGCCAATTCTAGACAATATGTATTAGACCCTTTACAAGTTCTTGTATCAATCACTGGAAATCAATTATAGATTGACAAATGGATTTGCACACCAATGCTGATTGATATTAAGTTAAGAAATTTGGGATATTTTCTCTTAAAAAGTAATTCCTTGTGAATAGATATGATTCACATATAGAACTATACAAGTTGATTATTACATTGTTTATTATACATTTCTGTAAATATTTTTTAAAAAAATAAGTTTTAAAGCATATATATATATATATATATATATATATATATATATATATATATATATATATATATATATATATATATATATATATATATATATATATATATATATTTAGAATAGGCTAAAGTAAAGCAAAAATACATACTATATTAGCTTCCATTAAGTTGATTATCAGAAAATGTTGCTCTTTGAAAAGATATTAATAGACCATTTTATCTGGGTATAACAAACCATTTTAAGGAAAGTAATTTTATATTTACCCTTGAAAATAAATGTCAAAAAAAGGTAAACTTTTAAATTTAAATTTAGAATTCCTATATAACAATACTGCATCCAAAATTTCTTTGGCAAGACCATTCACAGTATCCCAGATAGAAGACCTAGAAAAGGAACTAAGACAGATAATATTCAAATAGCTGGAGGGATTTTTTGGAGAAACAGGTTGACAAATGACCATAAAGAAAAACTAGTTTCCAGTCAGTCAATCTGAAATTGACAGATCAACCCTTTGTACCAGAACTCTCAATGAGATGTTTCCAGTACATCATCATGAGGTTGATCTAAAACAGCTAAGAATCAGTTCTTCAGTATCATCACACACACCATTGACACTCCCCCAAAACATGTTTGAAAAAAAATCTAAAGACATTCATGAGAGCAAGAATATTAAAAGAATCACTTTTGCTGAGGACTCAAATTGATCATGAAGAAAATATAAGCATCACATATTATTCACATATAACTATAAAAGCATATCAATGATTTTTGTTAATCTGTTCTAAAATTTCTGATTTTGATACTCATGAATGGAAATCTATTTTTGAATTCTAAGCAAAGTTGCTGAACAGGAATATTTTTATGCCAGTTCCTAACTCAGACTTTCACTCCATCATTTAAAAATATCTGACAGATATCGGAAAAAAATGTTCAGATATCGGAAAAAAATGTTCAGATATCGAAAAAAAATGTTTAGTTCATAGTTGGAAATGAATATCTTATAAACTATAGTATCTATGAATACAAATTAAACAAAGATCAATTAAGGTTCAAAAAAGCCCTGTAGATCAAAAATAAATAAATAAAAGAAGAAAAAAAAACCACTCCTAAACACTGCATGGCCTACAAATATATATTTATGGAGGGCTTAGCCCCTCGACCAGTGAGTGGTGATGAAATATAAAAATTATTTATTACTATTCCCATGTCATGAATATTTTTTTTATTTGGTAATTATTTAGTTCATAGTAGGATATGAATATCTTTTAAACTTTAATATCTACAAATAATATTTAAAATGCAAATCCTAATGAAATTTGGGTGATAAAAAAATAAAAAATAAAAATTATTTAATCTCCTCTCACCGGTTGGGGTACAGGAGAGAGAGGGTATTTTTTTTTTTTTTTTTTTTTTTGTTCAAGTAATTTGATAAATTTATTGCTTTTTTAATTGACTTTAAAATTTTTATTCTATTATTAATTTAAAAATAAAAAAATAATATATAAATATATATATATATATTATATATATATATATATATATATATATATATATATATATATATATATATATATATATATATATATATTATATATATATATATATATATATATAGTTTGATTCAGTACAACATTCTCTGTATTTTGATTATAGTGAAAATATGATGACAAAATATGCCGAAATTCATAAAAATCACAAAATTTAAATGCAGAAAAGTAAATTTCACCACCATTTCAAATATTTATTGAAAATATATATACAAAATAGTTAAAATGCATGAAAACACCATATTTAAGCACAGAAAAGTAAATACAACCACCCACAGGTTGGGGTGATACAGGGGGCTCCACAACTAGTGCATGCATTTGCATTTTTTATTATAATAGGAATAACAA
>SEYY01024000.1:22500-25000 GCA_009176605.1 Armadillidium nasatum | reverse complement strand
TAAAGTGATTGATAGCCACTCAAGGAATAGAACCACCGAAACCAAGATATAAACAAAAAAGGGTTAATTCGAAAACATATGTACAGAAGAGCATTTATTTCCCAATTATTTTTATTATTATTATTATTATTATTATTATTATTATTATTATTATTTTATGTAATGATAGCTCTATTCTACTGGGCTCCTTCTTCAATTGTATATGAGAAACTTATTGTCTCCTGTTCTTATATTAACTTTTATTTTTTTATTTTGATGAATTCAAAATAAAGAAATATCAATTGTGAATTTATTTCTATAGGTGCAATGAGGGAGGGTCGTATTATGTGAGGAACTCTTTACTGCCGATCTTTCTCTTCTCTCTGATTCTTGGTCCTCTGTTGGTCCTCCTCCATGGCATTGCGGTCAATCAATTGCTGTGGCTCTAGACATATATCAAAAGCTTACGATAGAGTCTGGCAAAAAGGATTGATTTCTAAACTTCCCTCTTTCTTCATTTATCCATCTTTCAGAGATCTGTCCTGATATATATATATATATATATATATATATATATATATATATATATATATATATATATATATATATATATATATATATATATATATATATATATATATATATATATATATATATATATGTGTGTGTGTGTGTGTTTATGTACCTATGCTTGCATAATATATCATTTTCCAACTAATGTTACATATTTTTCTCCAGTTTCATGTTATTTTTTATTATTATTTTTATAGAAGTTATTTTTATCTTTCTCAAACTACAATTTACTTTTAAAGTTTTTCTTTTTCTTTTTTTTTTTTCTTCTTTTTCTTTTTGTTTATCCGAATTGACTGCCTTTACTTTGTGCGATTCAGTTGCAGGTCTTTCATTTGTTCCTTTTTTCAGCTATGTTTGTCTTTTTATTCACTCTGTTTGTCCTTAAGTTTTTACCTTGTCTTAATTCGTTTGATTCTCTCTCTCTCTCTCTCTCTCTCTCTCTCTCTCTCTCTCTCTCTCTCTCTCTCTCTCTCTCTCTCTCTCTCTCTCTCTCTCTCTCTCTCTCTCTCTCTCTAGCCTTAGGTAACGACTTAAAATTAACTATAGATTTACCTTTTGGGGATTAGGAGTTTCTCTCTGGAGACTGACATTACCACAAGAGAGAGAGAGAGAGAGAGAGAGAGAGAGAGAGTACATAATCCTTGGTTATATACCTAGACCGTAGTTAGAGGTCATATTTTACCTTTTGCTATATATATATATATATATATATATATATATATATATATATATATATATATATATATATATATATATATATATATATATATATATATATATATATATATATATATATATATATATATATATATATATAGGGTGGGCCAGATGTCCTATTGCTATCCGGTTATCAGGTCGGATATTAATACTAGTATCCAGCAGGATATCCGGTAAAAATAAACTTCTTATAAGAAATAAAAGTTTTAAATTATTAAAATATACAAAATATTCTGTTTTTGTTATATCTTTTTTAAACTCTATTCTATATAATTACCTTTGGCTATACATGCTGAATAAAAATTGATTTGCATTAAAAAAAATTTTAAATTATTCTCATAACTACATACATAAAATAAATTTTTTTGAGTTTTTAAAAAAAAAATTTATTCTTCGTTTATTTCGATGTAAAGCTTTAGTATTTATTTGTTTGCATATTGCATTAACAGTAGTATGCTTAGGTTAGGCTTATTTGCTGGCCGTTAGTTTATATTTACCGGCCTTAAAGTCAAGGTTAGGTTAAGTCAAAATAGTTTTTTTTAGATATAACAAATTGTTAAATCTAAATAAAGAGAATGGTGAAGCCACAGCCTAATATTTAGATTATGGTAAGCCTTAAAAAAAAAAAAATAAATAAATGGTGTTCATTAGGATAAAAATAATTTCTTTAGTTTATTTATTCTCTTCTCATGACAAATATTAGAATTACCAACTTTAGAAAGTTAAAATATTTTATTGCCACTGATCTAATAAAGGTCCATATATATATATATATATATATATATATATATATATATATATATATATATATATATATATATATATATATATATATATATATATATATATATATATATATATATATATATATATATATATATATATATATATATATATATATATATATATATATATATATATATATATATATATATATATATATATATATATATATATATATATATATATATATATATACAAAAGATACTATGAAACTATAATAAAAATTTGAATTAAATTAAAAAACTAATGTGAATTACCCACATATCACCTAATCTGTTCTATAGTATTTTAACAATCTTAAAATCTAAAGGAAAATAAAACTGAAAAAAAGTGTGTAGCATTACTTTTCAAGGTCAAAGCCCCCCATAAGCTTGATACTTTACCCCTCTTCCCCCTATGATATACTCTGTCATTGGCCTTTATTAAAGGTAATGCATCAGAGCGCAAA
>SEYY01024000.1:15000-17500 GCA_009176605.1 Armadillidium nasatum | reverse complement strand
GGTGCGGTGCGGTGCGTGGTGCGGCCTCTGGTGCGCACCGCACCGAAGTTGATGTATCCTGCGATAATCATCTGTTCGTCGATATATATATATATATATATATATATATATATATATATATATATATATATATATATATATATATATATATATATATATATATATATATATATATATAAAATTGAAATTGTTCATATTTTCAAGGTATCCTGACAGAAGAGTTAAAGTTACTAGCTTTATTCCACCTTCCTCACTTCCTCTCGAAATTTCCTTGACAGAAAAATGAAATAGACTGTAGAAAGACGTGTCTCACTAACCTGTCTCATTGAAGGAGGTATGCGACAGTAGAGTTCAAAAGAGCAGTGCTGGTTGAAATGAGCGATAGTATCGAAAGTAGCAGAAATTTGACGTGCGCAAAGAGATTGGAGAGAATTAGTGTGAATGAACTGATAAGATGAAAAGGCTTAGGCTTCATCCTTTTCAAGAGCATCATGAGTGGGACCATCCCAGAAGTGTGAAACGTACTCCATAAAGTGAAAACAAGACATGTGTGAAAAGTAAAAAAAATCGAAGGAGCCCCAGAACATTAAACATCTTGGAAGTTTGTTTATAGAAAAGTATTGTAATCCTTTAAAGAAAGATTACGAGAAAAAGAAATAGGAAGAATATTTAAAAGGACAGACGAAAGTTTGAATGGCGATGTCAGAATTACATTGAATGTTGTATCGAGTAGAAAGATGGAGGATCAGAGTTTTGGTGATTGAAAATTCCCCATGTTTTCTCTCCCCTCAGCGAAAAAGACCAGAGGATGACTACTCCAGGGTCACTCTCATAGCGTTAATTAATTGCTGTTGAGTATATATATATATATATATATATAATATATATATATATATATATATATATATTATATATATATATATATATATATATATATATATATATATATATATATATATATATATATATGGAGAGAACACCCAACCGGATTCGGGGGAATTTTTTTTTCAGAACAGTCACTCCCATTATATAAGGGTCGTACCCACCATGAATAGAGTACTGTTTTCTCATTTGAGAGGTGGTTGTGGGAGGGAGGCGTGGCTCTAGCTCTGCCTGTCTTTTGGATAAGGTAGAGTCTAAGGCGAAAAAACTAATAAACTCTCCCCTACTTTCAAACTCCCTTTATCCACTGATTTGCCACGTGACTTTGGGACATAATCTCTTTTCCATAGGTTTAAATTGGCAGGTGCTCGAGGTAACTGACCTATCCCTTTACACTAACATTGCGTTCCTCTCGCAGCGCGAGAAGTGGCATGCATTAACATCAATATTTGAATATTGCAAACTCTTTTCTTGTCATTTTTCATGTTCATATATTTACTTTAATTTACTTTCTTATACTTACTCCCATTATATAAGGGTCTTAATGTATAGGGTCTTATTTGGGATGCGGTTGTTTTTTTTTATTTCGCCTCTGGTGGACAAAGGCCAGAGGCCTTCTAAAATACCACCAGAGTTAGGGGAAAAGTCGAGAACCTGGTCAAATTAAAGGTCGACGTGACCTGATACACGGCGTTTGAAGGTGCAAGTCAATAGGAAGTTGGGAAAATAGATGAAGGGAAGTGTGTTCCAGACTTTACCAGTAGAGTATATGTAAGATTGAGCATAGCGGTTAAGTCTGGGGTCGGAGAGTTGGACAGAGAAAGGATGAGACTGTGTAGAAAGACGTGTCGCACGAGCTCTTCTCAGTGGAGGAGGTATGCGACGAGAGAGTTCAGAAGAGCAGTGTCCGTTGTAATAGCGATAGTATAGAGAGAGTGACGCAACAATTCGACGGGAAGAAAGAGATTGGAGAGAGTTAGTAAGAGCAGGAGAGTTGATAAGACGAAAAGCCCTAGACTCCACCTTTTCCAGAGGAGCTGTATGTGTGGAACCACCCCAGATGTGTGAGGCGTACTCCATACAGGGGCGAACAACACCCCTATAAAGAGCAAGCAACTGGGGTGGAGTGAAGAAATGTTGAAGGCGCCTCAGAACACCCAACCTCTTAGAAGCTTGTTTAGAAAGAGAAATAATGTGATCTTTTCCAAGAAAGATCACGAGAAAAAGAAACACCAGAGAATATTAAGGACAGATGAAGGTTTGAGTTGTGTGTTTTCGAAGAAGATATCATAGTTGTGTGGAAGATTGTGTCGAGTAGAGAGATGGAGGAATTGAGTTTTTGAGGCATTGAAAACGACCATGTTTTCTCTGCCCCAATTTGAAATACGAGATAGATCAGAGGTCAGTTGCTCCAAGGCAATCCTTCCTTGCGTCTATTAACTGCTGTTGGGAGGGGCGTCTTTCAAATTGAAAGGAAGTAATGAAGGGTGGAGTCATCGGCATAGGAGTGGATAGGAGACGAAGTAATAGAGAGAAGGTCATTAATGAAAAGTAGAAAAAGTGTTGGAGATAGGACAGATCCTTGAGGAACACCACTATTAATAGATTTATAGGATGA
>SEYY01023999.1:10000-17540 GCA_009176605.1 Armadillidium nasatum | reverse complement strand
ATCGACGGAATTTTCCACACATTTTCCTCAATTCTTTCAGTATCATAACATAATAAGCTGCAGTAGTTAAAGCTGTCTGTTAAGAAAATTACTCAAAATTACTTCTTTTGCATCCAAGAATATTAAGAACATTAATATTAAGAACATTCGCTTCGTTATCTACCTCTCCAACAGGAGTTTGATAGATTCTAAAGAACCCCAGCAGGAAGCTACTGTTTTTGCTTTCTGTTTCAAAATGTTGAATCCTGGTTATATATATATATATATATATATATATATATATATATATATATATATATATATATATATATATATATATATATATATATATATATATATATATATATATATATATTGTAAAAAATTAATTCCTCAACTTCTTTATTCTTGACATTATTACAACTTATTTTAGGCTTGTAATTCCTTTACTACAAATAATCTACATTATTACATATTCTCTTTCATTTTTCTTTTTAATTCGCCTCTTCTTTTTCTTTTTCTTTTTTCTTCTTTTTCTTCTTCTTCTTCTTCTTCTTCTTCTTCTTCTTCTTCTTCTTCTTCTTCTTTCACATATTAATCTTTCTCTGTCTTCGTTCGGAGCGCCTAAAATTTTAACAAGCAACATTATTTACATAATATTTGAAAAATTTGGGCAATTTTTTCTCCTCAGAATAACGGACGATATTGCTGCTTATGTGTGTTGAAACAAATTTTTTTTTGTTTGTTTACTCACTTTAATGTGTAATACTCGACAGTTTGTTTTGCAGCATATAAATTTTTTGCTGCATAGCTATAAAGGTTTTCAAAATACTAATGTAATAAAAATGCATGCAAAGATTCTGTAAATAAAGAACTAAATTTTTATCTTTTTATCTATCTTTCTATCTTTCTATCTATCTATCTATCTATCTATCTATCTTTCTAGATCTATCTTCTTTATCTATCTATCTATCTATCTATCTATCTATCTATCTATCTATCTATCTATCTATCTATCTATCTATCTATCTATCTATCTATCTATCTATCTATCTAGCAATCTCTCTATCAATCTCTCATCTATCGTATCTAACTATCTGTTGGTCTGTATGTCAGCTGACCTATGTACCTATCTATCTATCTATCTCTTCCTTTTCTATCTGTCTTCCAGTTAATCTATACATTCACCAACCACTTCTTATATTTTCTTTCTCTTTCTACATCCTATTATTTCGCTCTCCGAATTTCCTTCATAGTTTCTTTTTTCATTATTCTTTCTTCATCATATATTATGTCAACTCCATCCTGTGTTTCAGGATTCTATTTTGTAGGAGAAAAGAATATGGTATAACTGTCAAATCTGAAAAATTATTTACTTTTGTATTTATTTTTTTTGTCCTTTGTTAATGACAAAGAGGAATGAATGTATTTTCTTGATTGGAAAATATTTGTTGCAGTTATTTGGGAGTTCGTCACAGTAAAACTGTTATCTTTTTAAATTAATAATTTTTTTTATCTTTTTATTTAAAAAAAAAAAAATTTGCTTTTTTTTTTTTTTTTTTTTTTTTTGCTTTTTTTTTTTTTTTTTTTTTTTTTTTTTTTTTTTTTTATTTTTTTAAAAATATTAATCATAATATTTAAATAATAAATATATATATAATTTATATATATATATATATATATATATATATATATATATATATATATATATATATATATATATATATATATATATATATATATATATATATATATATATATATATATATATATATATATATATATATATATATATACTCTTTCTTTATCTTTCTCTTTTTCTTTCTCTCTCTCTCTCTCTCTCTCTCTTTCTTTTCTTTCTTTTTCTTTTTCTTTTTCTTTCTCTTTCTCTTTCATTTTCTTTCTCTTTCTTTTTCTTTCTTTTTTCTCTCTCTCTCTTTCACTTTTTCACTTTTTTCTTTCTCTTTTTCTTTTTTTTTTTTCTTTCTTTTTTCTTCCTCTATTTCTTTTTTTTTCTCTCTCTCTCGCAGCGTATTTTAGATCAGATTAGTTAATCATTATTTATAATTTTATTAACTGCTAGTGATGTTATAATTTCGAGGAATCGAACCCGGGCCCAAAAGATGAAAGTCCGTTGTGTTGACCACTACTCCACTGATGGTTTGGAAAGGGCCCGGGTTCGATTCCTCGAAATTATAACATCACTAGCAGTTTAATAAAATTATAAATAATGATTCCACGGTTTATATAGTGGTTAAAAATTATAACATTTGCACTGCGATTTATTTTCAGGATAGAACCTGGTCCATGTTGACGCTACGCCCAAGTTGTGGTCGGGGAAATATTGAAGGGACTTTTCACTAGGCGAGATATGTCAGTAGAAGTTCTGGATTACTTCCTTTTGAACCATTAGTGGTGTAGTGGTCAACACAACGGACTTTCATCTTTTGGGCCCGGGTTCGATCCTCGAATTAAACATATAGCATTATTATATATATATATATATATATATATATATATATATATATATATATATATATATATATATATATATATATATATATATATATATATATATATTATATTATATATAATATATTAATGTGGTAACTCTGCAATAAATTTGTCATGGTTTATGATCCATTCTAAAAATATTAGCCGAACTAGTCTTGAAATCTATTTCAACTTTTAAATTATCTGTATAGAAGTTTATATATATGGGGAGTGAATAATTATACATTCCTTTATAAGTGCTATTAGATACGCTAAACATAATTAAATTATTAGTTTAGAAACATAGACTATAAATATTTAATATTGATTAAACGCAATAAGTAATACAAACTTTGCAAAAGACCAGTTGGTGAGTTTCCTTCCATTGAACTGAAAAATTGTCCTAACGAATCGTTGGGACAAGTGGCAGAAATGTCATAGTAAAATTTTTTTCAATAGAGAAAAGACATGTTAAGCATATGAAAGTCGCTTCACCAATTTATTTTCGAATAAGAAAATAACTGAAAAAAATTTGTTGTGACATATTTGCCACTTGTCCCAACGATTCGTTGGGACAATTTTTTTGCAGTGTGATCCGAAATAAGTGAGTGCGAACGAAATAAATGATATGCTTCTATTTTTACGACAAGAATGCAAGATCAAACATTTCGAATATTAGTATGAGTAAATCAGTTAAAAATTATCCATTCATCAAAATTAGAAAAAAAAGAATAAAATTATGGTAATTTTACTTCATTAAAAAATTGAAATTACAAAATTTAATTGATCCAATGAAGCTATTTTTAATTCGGTATCTGTTACATATTTTTCAGCATAATATTTTCAATGCAAATACAAGCAAAATTACATCAGAATAAAAATAATATTTATTTAATAATATAAATCGTGTTATTGCAAGAAATTTTATATATATATAAAAATAAAATATTTTTAAGTTACATAATTTTCGCATCACTTGCAATTTAAAACATGAAAAATCTACGGATGTTAAGATTATTTGAAGAATTCACCAGTAAAATTAAAGAAAAATCATACTCCATTTCACTGGAAAAATTGTCCCAACGAATCGTTGGAGAAAGTGGCAAAAGTGTCACAAAAATTTTTTTCAGTTATTTTCTTATTAGAAAATAAAAAATTTCAATCGAGACATTGGTAACTATAAAATAGACAATATCACAAACAACTATTTAAAGCAGTCCTCATCTTGTGACAACATCAAACATACCTTGGAAGAATGGGCGGGAAAGAACGAATTAAACAACCAACCAAACCAGAACTCATAATTAAGAAATTTAGTCAACAAAATAACTCTCTTCTTGACATACCCTGAAAGAGGTGGAATGAAAATATTCCACGAAAGCTAGGATCTGTCAAATTGATAAGAGTAAATAATGTTATCAATAAAGTTGATTTAGACTGTTGTGTTTTTAAATATTAAAAAAAAAATGTGATTGTTAGGGAAAAAGAATATAGATATATATATATATATATATATATATATAATATATATATATAATATATATATATATATATATATATATATATATATATATATATATATATATATATATATATATATATATATATATATATATATATATATATATATATATATATATATATATATATATATATATATATATATATATTATATATATATATATATATAAACTATTTCAATGTCTGTTGATTGCCAGTTCCGTTGTCAAAGCATAAGAAACTTTTACTTGATTATATATTATTATAAGCGTGTTGCATGCGACTGATATAATGAATATAATTTAAAATTTCCTTTGGAAAGTTGAGATTCAGAGACTTATAACGTTTCTGAAGGATATATATATATATATATATATATATATATATATATATATATATATATATATATATATATATATATATATATATATATATATATATATATATATATATATATATATGATCTGACTGTCGTGAGGAGTGGATATGCTTGGAAGCAGATGGGAAGAAGGTAGGTTATGAAGAGCATAAGGAAGACAGAAGAGAGGAGAAGAGAAGAGAAGAGAGGAGGAGAGAAGAGAGGAGGAGAGAAGAGAAGAGAGAAAGAAGAGAAGGGAAGAGAAGAAAAGGTAGGGCTACGAGATCATCTTCCTAAGATTGCGTAGTTTGTTTATTTCATGCTTGAAGAATGTAATTGTCCAAAGCTAATAAAAGAAAAACTTTGTTTTTCCGATAGTTTAGTATTAATTAAAACAATATTTTTTGATACTACCCATTAACATTTATTCTACTTTAACATTTATATACATTGAATTAAAGTGTGTTTTCTATTTCTTTATTTTAACTCGTCTTAAATTAACTGATTTATTTTTTTAAATTTTTAAATTTTAACATGAATTTTATAAAAAAAAAAAGTTTTTTTTTAAAATAATTATTTAATAAAAATTTAAATTTAAAGTTATAATTTCTTATAATATTTCTGAATTCTGTGCATAGGATTCGTGTTTTTCACTTGAATTTTTGTCCTTAAATTTTAAATATCTTGTCCAGCCTTTACATTAAACAAATACAGTTTATAACTTTTAATATAAAGTATTTTGCATAATTTTACTATTTAATAACAATTGACAATTTTACATTTGCTTCCACGAAACGTGTTATATACTATATCTGTTATATTTTTAATATACTATATCTGTTATATTTGTTATATACTGTATTTGTTATATTTGTTATATACTATATTTGTTATATTTGTTATATTCTATTTTTGTTTTTTTGTTATATACTATATTTTTTATTTGTTATATACTATATTTGTTATGTTTGTTAAATACTATATTTGTTATACTTGTTATATACTATATTTTTTAATACTTGTTATATACTATATTTTTTATACTTTTTATATACTATATTTTTTATACTTGTTATATACTATATTTGTTATATTTGTTGAAGCCTGCTGTATTTACATTTCTGCAAAATTTTCACATTCGGATAATTTGGAATTAAAAAAAAAAAAAAAAAAAATTACAAAACAATTCTCAAATAAACCTATAATAATAATAATAATAATAATAATAATAATAATAATAATAATAATAATAATAATAATAATAATAATAATAATAATAATAATAATAATAATAAGTATTAAATATGTCTTCCATTTCTTAGGCATATTCTTTGTATATTGTGTGTTGTATATTTTATGTTGTATATATTTGTATATTTAAAGGATGGAAGAGTGACTCATTTAATGAGAATTTAAAATTAATTAAAAATTTAATAATTAAAATACGATTATTAATTATTAAAAAAGCTAAATTATATCTTTTTTTAAGGAATAAAATTATTATTTAAAATTAAAAAATTTTTATTAAATTAAAATTTTAACAATTAAATTATTAATTAATTAAAATTCTCTATTAAATTAAATTAAAACTATTTAAGGTTAAGTAAATTAAATTTATTCGTTATTTTTTATTAAATTTATTTGTTTAATTTTATTAAATTTATTTTTTAAATAAAATATTAAATTAAATTTAAAAAACTATCTTAAATTAATAAATTTAAATTAGTATTAAATTAAAATTATTTAATTAATAAAATTAAGATAAAATTATCTGATAAATTAAATAAAATTTAAATCCATTAATTAATAAATATCATTATTACAATTAATGATTATAATTATCAATATTAAATATTAAAAAAAGTGGCACCTCACGGGCATTGCCCTATTGGAGAAGGGAAAACACTATAGGTAGTTTCTACCAAGGATCCACTTATATATATATATATATATATATATATATATATATATATATATAATATATATATATATATATATATATATATATATATATATATATATATATATATATATATAGTATGAACCGCACTTTCGATGACAAAATATCGACAAGAATATCGGATTATCAACCGATTTGACGATATTTTTAATTTTCAACCGCAAAAAATATCAGCATATCGGTTGATAATCCGATATTTTTGCGGTTGAAAATTAACCAGCACAACCAAACACGTGATTAATTACTCTACCATTATGCCACACGTAAAGAGTCTCACAAAAATAAAGAAGCAACTTTAATATTATGTAATCTTATACTTACTTATACAATGAGGAATTCGGCCATGCCACTCCTTCCGGATGCAACTGAGTCTTCGATCTCCTTCTATCATTGAATAGGACGACTTGCATCGAATCTTGGCGAGTCTCCCCCTCGCTCGTATCCGAATATTTGCATTGGGAATATCCAATTCTGGACACTTACTTTTCCAAATTCCTTCTGAAAGAATATATATATATATATATATATATATATATATATATATATATATATATATATATATATATATATATATATATATATATATATATATATATATATATATATATATATATATATATATATTATTTCACCTCTGGTGGGGAAAAGACAGAGGCATACTAAAATTTCTACCAGAAATTTGGAGGAAATCGGACACCTTGTCAATATAAAGGCAAACATGTCCTAATACACGGCATTTGAAGTGTGTAAGTCATAAGAAGTGAGAAAAATAGATGAAAGCAGTGTGTTCCAGGCTTTGTCAGTAGAATACATGTAAGATTGGGCATAGCGGTTAAGTCTGGAGTCAGAGAGCTGGACAGAGAAAGTATGAGACTGTGTAGAAAGACATGTAGCACGGCTTTTCTCAATGGAGGAGGTATGCGACGAGAGAGTTCAGAAGAGCAGTGTCCATTGTAATAGCGATAGTATAGAGAGACTGATGCAACAATTCGACGGGCGGAAAGAGACTGGAGAAAATTAGAGACCAGGATTGTTGATAAGACGAAAAGTCCTAGACTCCACCTTGTCAAGGAGAACTGTATGAGTGGAACCACCCCAGATGTGTGACGCGTACTCCATAGAGTGGTGGACAACAGCCCTATAAAGAGCAAGCAACTGGGATGGTGTGAAGAAATTCTGAATTCGCCTCAGAACACCTAACATCTTAGAAGCTTGTTTAGAAAGAGAAGTAATGTGATCTTTTTAAGAAA
>SEYY01023998.1:42500-45000 GCA_009176605.1 Armadillidium nasatum | reverse complement strand
ATATATATATATATAATATATATATATATATATATATATATATATATATATATATAATAAGAAGAAAGTGAGAGAGAGAGAGAGAAAAAAAAGAAAGTTGAAGAGTGTAGATCATTTTAATGTTTTTTACCTCTATTGTAATTTCGAAATTTTTTTAGAAAAGAAATAAAAAAAGGTTTGACTTGTATACTCAAAGCACCGAAGTCGATGTCGAGACAGCGCTTTAATTATTTGATGAAGGAAACGGGAAGTAAAAACATAAATAAGAGAAATATTTCTAAAACATTTTCTCTCTTTGAGATTTCTTAATTTTAAATTTAAAATTAGTTGTTGGAATTTGACAAGTCATAAAGTCTTTCAAAAAGGTGTAAATGAAAAGAAAAACATAAAATAGAATGAATGAAGCTTTCAAAAAAGGTGTAAATGAAAAGAAAAACATAAAATAGAATGAATGAAGCTTTCTTGTATTATTTTTATTCTGTGTCTATCAGGCATTTGAATTCGGTATCAGAGATCTGTAATGAAAAATCGGTACATTTTTGTGGATCAGTATTTGAATAGGAATTGGGCTTGAAGGCATCCTAGAACCGTATTTGGAATAGAATTGATCTCGATTTTCAAAGTCATGTGGTCCTAAGTAGATTTGAGACGGAATATGAAGAATAATTGACAAAATAATGTAAATTGGAATTGAATTTTTATATTATCAATTTTACAATAGTCTTGGTGGTCAATGAGAGACATTTTGTAAAAGATCAAAGTAGAAATTCGAAATTCTGATTAAACATTAAGAGCGAAATAATAATGAAACAAAATAATATTTTAAAATATTTAGAATTATTTCTGAAACGGACAAATTAATGTCTATCAGTTGCAGAGCTTATAAACAGTTACATATTGTATATATTATATATATATATATATATATATATATATATATATATATATATATATATATATATTATATATATATATATATATATATATATATATATATATATATATATATATATATATATATGCGTGTGTGTGTGTGTGTTTTAGCTTACTTATGTCGTAAAAAGAGACAGTTTGATATTCTTTAAGAGCTTTAATTATAGTACAGTTGAGTAGTTAAAATTTCTATCAATAATTATGACATTAAAATGCTCTCTGTAATTGATAGTCGTCTTTGACATTATCATCTTCAACCTTTCTTTTTGGTCATAAAAATGTAAAGAGGTAGAACGATACTTTGAGAAATTTTTAAATGTTGGAACTGTATTAAATCATCCATGCATTTAATTACAAATTTAAATCAAACATTTTTCAGTTACAGGGCAATTCTAAATATTTAATATAATTATTAAAAATCTATAATTATTTAACCAGTCAAGCGTACAGACTATAAAAATAAGAGTTTACATAAGGAAGGTGAACACACGTTTCTACTTTGGACAAGAGCAAACAACTGGCAGTTTAGGCAATTAAGCATTTCTTGATACTAATTTTGATATATAAAGCTCCACCTCCAATGTATGCTCACAAGTATTTTCAAACCAATATATATATATATATATATATATATATATATATATATATATATATATATATATATATATATATAATATATATATATATATATATATATATAAATACTAAGTTATTGATTATATTCTAAGTTTCTCCAAAGAAAATTAAAAGCTGCCACTTTCAAGAATATATAAAGTTGCTTTAATTATATGAGATAAATTTTAATTATATTTTCAATATTCAAGAGAATGATCATCAGTGAGGAAGATTCTGCTCTTGAAAGTTAATGAAGAAATATATTCATTTAAAAACTTTTCACTCATGAAAAAGGGGTCTTTAATATTAGAAATTTCTTACCGAAATTAGAAAGATTACTTCAATAAGGAAAATTTACTCACGAAGTAATATATATATATATATATATATATATATATATATATATTATATATATATATATATATATATATATATATATATATATATATATATATATATATATATATATATATATATATATATATATATAATATATATATATATATATATATATATATATATATATATATATATATATATATATATATATATATATATATATATATATATATATATATATATATATATATATATATATATATATATATATATATATATATATATATATATATATATATATATATATATATATATATATATATATATATATATATATATATATATATATATATATATATATATATATATATATATATATATATATATATATATATATATATATATTATATATAAATTGAACATAGCGGTTAACTCTGGGGACAGAGAGTTGGAAAGAGTAAGGATGTCACACGAGACCATCTCACCATCTCACCATCTCAATGGAGGAGGTTCGCGACGGGAAAGTTCAGAAGAGCAATGTCCATTGTACTAATGATAGTATTGAGAGAGTGACGCAACATTTCGGCGGGCAGAAAGAGATTGGAGAGAATTA
>SEYY01023998.1:20000-27500 GCA_009176605.1 Armadillidium nasatum | reverse complement strand
ACAACTGCATATCAGTCTTCCCTCCTCCTGTTCGTTTTGATTTTTCTGTAGCTAATCCTCCTACTATAAAGTTAATCTATTCGACCTCCTTTTTTTCATCTATTTCCATCCTGAACTTTTCCTTCATCCTTCATCCAATTTCTTCTTTCGAGTGTTCTGTCTTTCATTGAAATTATCCATACCCCTGAGCAGGGAGACCCTGATATTTATGAACATCAATAAAGATTAATGGCCTGGAAGGAATTCTTCCCTTTGTTTTGAGGGAATTTGCTTCTGAGATTAGGTCTCACTTCTTTCAACTCATTCTCTCAATTCTAATCTTTCACCTTATTTTTGAAAGAGCTCGTATACATAACCAATTCTGTAGAAGGAACCTCCCAAATATCACCCATTTAGCACTCAACTTTATTTTCTCGAAACTTTTGAAACCATCTTTAACTCATTTCATATATCATATGCAGTCTCTTTCCTCTCTCCCAGATCATCAATATATATATATATATATATATATATATATATATATATATATATATATATATATATATATATATATATATATATATATATATATATATATATATATATATATATATATATATATATATATATATATATATATATATATATATATATATATATATATATATATATATATATATATATATATTATATATATATATATATATATATATATATATATATATATATATATATATATATATATATATATATATATATATATATATATATATATATATATATATATATATATATATATATATATATATATATTAAAATTCAGGTAAATCTTCATTCTCTTAGTATAGCGTATTTTGAAAATATAGATTTTGACCCTCATTAAGTTAGCATGATGAGGAATCATGATTCTTCAATAGTCTATTATTTTCCAGATCATAATTTATAATGATTAAAGAATAACCTAAGTAACTTCTCGCATGATTGATTTCTTTCAAGTCTTTTCATATGATTTTTATTGCTTCTTGGTTTATTTCTTCTTTAATCGCTACGACAAATAAATGACAATTATATCAAAATTCTGAATTTAAGAATAAAAAATTGTCATCTTGTAATATAAAGAAGGATTTAGGAAATATGATGTCATAACTGTGGCTTAAATAATAGAGCGATAGGTCGGCATGGTAAAAGTACAGTAAATATAATATGTCTATGTTCTTACACTATGGTGAAAGTACTTGGTTCCATTACTCATTTGAATCCTAGGAAGCAACATCCTATAGAGTTTTCCACCATGTATAGGGAAACATGAACTATATGAAAAATTTTCTTTAAAAAAAAAAAATGAAAATATTGATACGTAAGTCTAAAAATGTGCTTCTGGTAGTAATAAATACAATGCATTTTATTCTTCTAATAAGTATTAAAAATAGAAATAAATGAAAAAAAAAATGTGTAAAAAAATTTTAATCAAAATCTCACACTAAAAATCTTCTCTCACGTCTTTGTTTTGATCTCAAGGGAAGAGGATTACGTGCACAGAGGAATTGATCAATCATGCTCTTCCCTTCGATTCCAAAATCTATTATTATTCTTCTCTCAATCCATTTAAAAATGGATTTTCAGTGTTAACGATTGTCACACTTTTTTCTAATTAACTTTGGAATTTTATCAGAATATATATATATATATATATATATATATATATATATATATATATATATATATATATATATATATATATATATATATATATATATATATATATATATATATATATATATATATATATATATATATATATTATATATATATATATATATATATATATATATATATATTATATATATATATATATATATATATATTATATATATATATATATATATATATATATATATATATATATATATATATATATATATATATATATATATATATATATATATATATATATATATATATATATATATATATATATATATATATATATATATATATATATATATATATATATATATATATATATATTATATTTGTATAAAATGTTTTGGTTAAATAAAAGTGATAAAATAAATGTATTTTTGTTCATAAAATATTAAATTGTCGTTTGATGATTTAAGCGTAAAATCTAATTTACTCTTCAGCGTTTATCAAAACAAAATATATATATTTTTTCACATAATGTTTATATTCGTAATAATATAATATATATATATATATATATATATATATATATATATATATATATATATATATATATATATATATATATATATATATATATATATATATATATATATATATATATATATATATTATATATGAGAGAGAGAGAGTATTGCATAATATTTGATTTAGAAAAAACAAAAAAAAAAAAAAAAAAAAAAAAAAGGAGTAATATAAAAAAAATAAAAAAGTAAAAATGTGATTCATAGATTATAATAATATAATAAATAATGTATGAAAGGTACAGTCGTCAACAGAAGTTCGTTCCTATTAAGCTGGAAATAAATATTTATATAAAATGGGGATCATTTCAGGTTCAGCCAATCACAGTTCAATTAAGCCCCGCTCAATGTTTTTATTTTCTTTTTATTCAAAATAGAGTTTTTATGAAATGATTTCCATTTTATATAAATATTTATTTCCAGCCAAATAGGAACGAACTTCTGTTGACGACTGTACATTTTGAATGTTTCTCGTATGACTTATAAGAATCATCTATTACATATTTGATATAAGGTTAACATGAAATGCAAAAGTATTCTTGATAAATAAAGAATGAAGTTGTTGTGAATTGGAAGCATCTCTTACTAAAACTAAACTTCATAAATTTCTGTGTTCAAGATTAGTTTCCATTGTTCAGGTAATTAGAGTCACTGAATGAAATTTTGAAATGAAATCTTGAATTATTATTTTGGACTACTTGATAATGATTTCAAGAGAAAGGTCCTATCAAACATTCTTGTTTTATAGCTTAGCTTCATTGGATAAAATGATTGGCAATGACATTGCTAACGCTTCACATCTAAATTCAAAGGACAAATTGAAGATTAATAGAAAAGGTGATTACATTACAGGAAAAAAAAAATCAGGTGCCTCTTTCAATCATTGAAATGGGTATTGGTATTAGAACATCTTTCTCTAAAGTATTCTCCTCTAAAACTTAGGGCAAGACTCTAAAATTTGAAAAAAATGATTTTCCTTTGAAACGATGTAATTTTTGAAAGTGAAAATTCAATATAGGGATTAAAAATTATTTTAGCTTCTCTCTTCAGGAAATTCCATGTAATGCTTGAAGCAATAGATTAAACCAATGACCAAACGACCAACAGATTATAATGATTCATTTAGCAAGGTTATATATATATATATATATATATATATATATATATATATATATATATATATATATATATATATATATATATATATATATATATATATATATATATATATATATATATATATATATATATATATATATATATATATATATATATATATATATATATATATATATATATATATATATATATAATATATATATATATATATATATATATATATATATATATATATATATATATATATATATATATATATATATATATATATATAAATGGAAAATCAAGAATATCACAGACAACTTTTTTTAGACTTGCTCTAGTGCTTAAGCAAAACATTTTAAAGCAAAAGTTTAAGTCTCAAGTCTTAAAAAAAGAACCAAAACTATTTTTTTTAAACTTCTCTTTTTTAAGAACTCTTGAAAAAAAATTTTCAGAATCTTTCGACATTTTGAATAAAAAAAAAAATTTCTTAAAAAAAAAATGAAGAATTACTGTAAAAGGCGCAGTTTTATTTTAAAATTTTAAAATTTATGTATGTGTGTGTATGTGTGTATGTGTGTGTGTATGTGTATGAATGTTAAATGTGAAATATGTTCTCTTTTATGAGTAACTTTGAACTAAAATTCCTAAGTGGAAAATTATTTGTTTTTTTTTACTGCTACTACTACTACTACTACTACTACTACTACTACTACTACTAATAATAATAATAATAATAATAATAATAATAATAAGAATGATAATAATGTTAAAAATAATAATTATAAAATAATAATAATAATAATAATAATAATAATAATAATAATAAAATAATAATAATAATAATAATAATAATAATAATAATAATAATAATAATAATAATAATAATAATAATAATAATAATAATAATAATAATAATAATAATAATAATAATAATAATAATAATAATGTTTGTATATTTCCTAAAATCTTTGAATCGCTAAAAAACTTTTTTCCTTGGTTTTTGGTGTCCATTCTCTTTTCTTAATTTTGCTTTGCTCGTGACTCTAATTTTCTCTCTCAAAAATTTTCAATATCAATAGTTATTGATCGTCTGAATATTTCTCACTTCTCTTCATTCTACGTGTTCATCAGGGCTTTATTTTGTCTTATAGCCTTTCCCAAATTTTCATTATCAGTACGCATTCGCATTTTTAACAAATAAATTCTTCTTTCTGCCACTCTTGACTCACTCTCTCTCTCTCTCTCTCTCTCTCTCTCTCTCTCTCTCTCTCTCTCTCTATCTATCTATCTATCTATCTATCTATCTATCTATCTATCTATCTATCTATCTCTATCTCTCTCTCTCGTACCTAGAGTTGATACCAGATTTCAACTCTCCGGTTCAATTCTGAGATATATGGATATTTATGTGAGGAGTTGCCTTAACCAAATGCCCTTAAATTAATTCTTAAATATAATTCACAAATATAACTTCAAGATTTCCAATTTTTCTTAACGGCTCTTAATAATACTCATACGCACAAACTCTCATATATATATATATATATATATATATATATATATATATATATATATATATATATATATATATATATATATATATATATATATATATATATATATATTTTTATATATATTATATATATTATATATATATTCAAAAATTTCCTATATAAAAATTGTAATACTATATTATATATTATTAAAATAATAATATAATTATAATATAATATAACATAAAAATATAATATATATATATATATATATATATATATATATATATATATATATAGATATATATATATATATATATATATAATATATTATATATATATATATATATAAAGTTTAACGTCGTATAATTCTATGGGAAATTATACATTTTCAATTACATCCACTTGCTACAAATGAAAAGAGAGAGAGAGAGAGAGAGAGAGAGAGAGAGAGAGAGAGAGAGAGAGAGAGAGAGAGAGAGAGAGAGAGAGAGAGAGAGAGAAAGAGAAAGACAAAAAAGTTCTTAGCCTAAGTCAGTTGAAATGAGATTACTGCACTGTAATGTCATAAAAATTATTAACGACATTTTCCAGCAAAGCATTTTTGGAATTTATTAATATAACATCATTTTTGTATAAATTATTCATGAAAAGCATATTTGACAGATACTTCGAGCGTTCATCTTCATATAGTCCTAAATGAAATAAAAATTCTCATATATATATATATATATATATATATATATATATATATATATATATATATATATATATATATATATATATATATATATATATATATATATATATAATATATATATATATATATATATATATATAATATATATATATATATATATATATATATATATATATATATATATATATATATATATATATATATATATATATAATATATATATATATATATATATATATATATATATATATATATATATATATATATATATATATATATATATAATATTATATATATATATATATATATATATATTATATATATATATATATATATATATATATATATATATATATATATATATATAATATATATATATTTATATATAATATATATATATATTATATATATATATATATATATATATATATATATATATATATATATATATATATATAATATATATATATATATATATATATATATATATATATATTTATATATATATATATATATATATATATATATATATATATATATATATATATATATATATATATATATATATATATATATATATATATATATATATATATATATATATATATTATATATATATATATATATATATATATATATATATATATATATATATATGTATGTGTGTGTGTGTGTGTGTGTGTGTGTGTGTGTGTTGCGTGTCTTTAAGGAAGTTCGTTGAACGTAATAAATTGTTTGTTTAATGGCGAGGAATTCATGAAGTGACGCGAATAAGTTATTTAAATAATTAAACACACCTCTGAGATACACATAAGAAAATTCATTCGTGTATACATATTATGTACACAGCAAGTATGAGTCATACATGTATTCATATTATGCATACAATGTCTAAAATAAATGTACTGTCCTACTAATATACTGATAAAAGAATTATTTTTATTAATGATTTTCTTTTTTAATTTATTTTTTTTTGCAAATGGACTGAAATAATAGGTAGTATTGAGAAGTCATTTTTTATTCTAATTTCGTACCCGGAAGGTCGCATGACTCGAGTCCATTCCCTCCATCCCGTAATGTTCCTCGACTCTCGAAGTCGTGCATGCGAAAACCTAATGTAAGACACTTTTTTGATCAATACCAAGAAAAATTACACAAAATGGCTTTTTAAGTTACATATATGCTAATAATTATTTTCTCTTCAAATATTCTTCTATGTGGAATCGCTGTATGATTTATAGCAGGACTAAAGGTCTATTTAGACACATTCTTAAAAAGAAATTTAATCAACATTAATAATATTTAAAAGGTGAATTCCATTATATGCTGTCAATTCTTCGAATCATTTCTAAACAATATTTATAAAAATAGGTATTTCGTCCGCAAAGGCTAAATTCTTTCCACAAAATAAAGTTCTGTTTAAAAAAACAGTAAATTCTGTTCACAAATAATATATTCGGTCCGCAGAGGATGAATTCTTTCCTCAAAAGAAAAATTCTGCACAATAACAGTAAATTCTGTTCGCATAAGGAATACTTTGACTTTGAAATACATATTCTGTTTATATAAGGTAAATCCAATACTCAAGATGAACTTTGTTCACAAAATCTAAATTTTGTTCATTAATCAAATATTCTACCCAAAAAATATAAATTCTCCCCCCACCCCGACCCCCTCAAAAAAAATACATATAAATTCTTTCCACCAAAGAAAAATTTTGTTCATGAACGGAAAATTTTGTCCACAAATTCTGCAAAGTGAGCGAAAATTTTTGTGTACTTATATAGTTTCCAATTAAGAATTTCCGTTCTATAGAGTTTAACGTGTTTGCTTAAAAAAAATAAAAATAAATAAATTTTAGAGTTCGGATATATTAAAAAAGAAAATATTAGTTTAAAATATAATTAGAAAAGTAGATGGATAGATAGAAAGAAATATAGATTAAAAAATTAAAATTTATAGAAATTTTTGCATTTAAAGTGCATACATACATGCA
>SEYY01023998.1:2500-5000 GCA_009176605.1 Armadillidium nasatum | reverse complement strand
TCGAAGAAGATATCATAGCTGTGTGGAAGATTGTGTCGAGTCGAAAGATGGAGGAATTGAGTTCTTGAGGCATTGAAACAACCATGTTCCCTCTGCCCAATTTGAAATAACAGATAGATCAGAGGTCAGCTGCTCCAAGCAACTTTCTTTGTGTCTAGTAACTGTTGTTGAGAAGGGCGCCTTTCAAATTGAAAAGAAGAAATGAAGGGTGAGTCATCAGCATAGAGTGATAGGAGATGAAAATATAGAGAGGTCATTATGAAAAACAGAAAAAGTGTTGGGGATAGGACAGATCCTTGAGGAACACCACGATTAATAGATTTATAGGATGAACGGTGGCCTCTACAACAGCTGCTATATAACGAACCGGAAGGAAATAGATAGAGGCACAGAGAGAAGAAGATTCCGAAAGAGGAGTTGGAAATCAAAGCTTTGCCAGACCTATCGAAAGCTTTCGATATGTCCAGCGCTACAGCAAAAGATTCACCGAAATGCCGAAGAGCGGAGGACCAAGAGTCAGAGAGAAGGGAAAGAAGATCACCAGTAGAGCGTTTCTTTCGAAAGCCATTCTGGCGATCTGAGATAAGATTAGAAGAATTGAGATGTTTCCAAATCTTCCTGTTAAGGATAGATTCGAAAACTTTAGAAAGAACGGAGGTTAAAGAAATAGGACGATAGTTAGAGGGCTGAGAGGGGTCCCCTTCTTCGGCACAGGCTGAATAAGCGCACCTACAAGGGAAGTTGAAGTAGAAAGACATAGACGAAATAGTTTACCAAGGCAGGGTGCAAGCTCGGAAGCACAAGTTTTGAGAACCACAGGAGGGATACCATCAGGACCGTACGCCTTCTTAGTGTTAAGCTCAGAGAGAGCAGAAGTGACGTCTTTAGAAGAAATTTCAATTTTAGGCATAAATGAGTTAGAGGGGGTTGAAGGAGTAGGAACAGCTCCGGAATCGTCTAAGGTTGAATTTAAGGCAAAAGTTTGAGCAAAGAGTTCAGCTTTAGAGGAAGGCAAAACGGCAGTTGTACCGTCAGAAGATACTAGAGGAGGGAAAGAGGAAGAAGCAAATTAGAGTGACATTTTTCAAAATGCCAGAAAGGGCGAGAGGAAGGAACCAGAAGATTATTGCATTGCGACGGGAAAAGAGTTTTTTGTATCTCGAAAATAGATTTTGCACGATTCCGGATGAAATTAAGATGATGAGATTCTGGAGTTTGAAGACGACGGTAGTCCCTGAAGGCAGCATCCCTGCGGCGGATAGCACGAGAACAAGCAGAGTTAAACCAAGGTTTATTAGGTTTAGTGGAAGGGAAAGAATATGGAATGTACGCCTCCATGCCAGAGGAATCACCTCAGTTATGCGCTCAGCACTCCGAGGGACCCCTCCCACGGAAACAGTAATCATTCCATGGAAAATCAGAAAAGTACGACCGCAAGTCAACCAGTTATGGCACCGAAATGCCAGAAACGTCTCCTCGCCGATGGCGGGGGCCGTTCTTGCGGAAGACTTGAAGAGACAGGACAAGATACGGAGATAAGAAGGTGATCGGATGAACCCAGAGGAGGAAAGAGTTTAACAGTATAAGGAGAAGGATTAGAAGTTAGAAAAAGGTCTAGAATGTTGGGTTCATCACCAAGACGGTCAGGAACGGGTAGGGAGTTCACACTGTTCAAGGTTGTTCTGATAAAATTGAGCAGTTCACAGCTGGATCTTAAGAACTAGATGAAAGCCATTGGCGGTGGTGAACATTGAAATCACCTAAAATGATGATTTCAGAGAAAGGAGAAGAAGAAAGAATGTGTTCTATTTTGGAGTTAAGATAGTCGAAGAATTTTGGATAGTCTGTAGAGTTAGGGGATAAGTAGACAGAACAAATGAATTTAGTTGTAGAATTGCAAGAAAGTTTGAGCCATAAAGTTAGATTCAGAAGACTCCAAATTTAAGACACGAGAACAGACATCGTTGCGCACAAGGCGCAACATCCGCCTTTAGCAAAATTGAGATAGAGACAGTAGGAGGAAACAGAGTAGGGTTTGCTGTCAGAGCACTCAGACACCTGAGTTTCAGTTAAGAACAAGAGATGAGGTCTAGAAGAAGAGAGGTGGTGTTCGACAAAGTGGAGATTAGAAAAAAGACCGCGAATGTTGCAGAAATTAATGAAAAATGAAGACCATGCACCAGGGCAAGCCGGCAAGGGTCTTGGTGGCGCCAACCCCATCACGAGGCCACCACTCCCAAGTGTGATGGGGAAGAGTAGATAAGGGGCTATGTTTGGAATCCGCCCCTCTTGGATCTCCGAGGCAGATTTTCTTTTGCCATTTTTGATTAATTTAATAGGTAATGTAAGTGTAAGCGTTGTAATATTGTAGACACATGTGAAGAAGAGGAAGGTTGAGCATAGGCACTCCAATTGAGTCAAGGTACCTAGAGACCCTCTGAGAAGATGAACGCGAAAAGGAACGAACCAAAGGGCAACGGAGTGAAACGGAATGGTCTAG